>CACVCL010019202.1:0-110751 GCA_902729485.2 Mus minutoides | reverse complement strand
AGTTGCTGGAAGAGATGTCTGATAAATATACGGTGTGAAAATATCTAAAGAAAAATGTCTATATAGGTTTTAATTATTTTCCTTGATCTGGAAGTTTTGAAAATCACAAATATATGGAACAATTTCTATACCGTTGTAGAGCACAGCACGCTACCAATGGCCAGGAGCCCTACAGTATCCCCTGCCTCCTCCTGCCCAGGTTCTCTGTCTCCGGATCAAGCTGCACTGTGGTCACTGTGTTCTTTTATTCCCTGTGCTGGGTTCACTTTGTGTACTATCCTCTTTCTCATTCAGATTTCTTTACAACTTTAACAAAAGCTCTACAGGCATTCAACGTCCGCATAAATGACCATCTCTGTATCACAAATCAGCGACCTACTTATGTGCCAATAATGTGTGGAGTGTTAGGACTCTCAAAGTCACTTCATGGAAGACTCTCATTCCAAGTCAGGGTCTCCCAAAGGATGTGGTATAGAAACCCTAGTGGATGCCAGAGGCTTTGAGGGGGTATGTAAGCCTTTGTTTTATATTCTTGCTTGAAAGTTTATTTTAAATTGGTATATCAATCTCAGATATTAAAGCATAAGAGGAAAGAGCAGAATCAATTTGACTTCACTTAAAAATCATAGCAATTAGAGTATGCATGGAACCTAGCTCTATCACAAACCACAAGAGCTAGAAATCTGGGAAGCTGTTCTGTCATCTAAGGCTTATAGATAAGTGTGAAGTATCCGCAGGGCTCACGACTCTAGCAAATCACATAAAACACTTCCTCAGTCTTCCCACACGCTGCTCAGGAAACTCAGCTTTCACCTCACCTGATTCTCTAAAGTCACTTCATTTTCAACCCTGAATTGGAGGTCTCTCTAACTTGATGAAGAGGGATATTGATTTTTCCCTGGGTGCAAAAGCTGTGGAGGGAAAAGACTTCTCTGTAGCTCTTAGGTACATAGCCTGGAGCTCTCTTGCTTGGTGTTTTTCAGACACTGTGGCCTGTGCTAATTGTGGTGAGGCCCAATCCTGTTGAGCCCTGAACATAACTAGAGCTTGCCATTGCCTAACCCCCTGTGGCTTTTCAGGAAACACTGAAGCAAAGCAGGAAGTTGCTACAAATAATCATCCCTTAGTATGGCATGCAGGAAGAAGTATTCCTGGGAAACTGCCCGCTATACAAGCGCCGCCTTGTTGACGTTCAGCCATGTTTATTTACTAGTAGGCATGAGAGACGTTCAAATACAACAGACTGGCAATTGTGAATTGCGAATGAAGGCTTCAGCACTGAGCACACAAATCAAACTGCTCATTGACTCAGTGCTACTTGGGAACTCTGCAATCCAGTCACATGCAGCAAGCTGGATCAGCTCTCTGGAGGAAAATCCTTAATATGTACTGGTCATTATCAGTAGCGATTCTATTTATGAAGTCTAGAATGCTTTTACTCACAAGTTAGCCCTTTTCTACAGTGTAACAGTGAAATGATTCATGCTCATTCTTGTCCACTTTATGGTGAAAAAGTATTTAAACTGTTTCTTCTGATGTAGGGTGTCTGCACACGGATATTCTGCCTGAAGAGAAACAAACGAGCCAAGGGAGAGAGAGGGCTCTGACATTTAAAAGTCTTCGGCTTCAAGTTGATCTATGTTTCGGCCATTAGTTTCAGACAGTGTGGTTTCCTTAGAAACGTTATATTTGGTACAGACTCACGACCAGAGTGCATATCTGCTACAGACTCTGAGGAGCCAGTTGTGACAATAGAGGGTCTTGCACACTTGAGTAGGAGGTGAACTGCTCATAGGATGCCGTCTTTGCAGAGAGTCAGCTGCCTCGAGCCTTTGCTCATTAAGATGTTCTATAAACACCTAGTGTTTGTAATGTACTGTTCTGCCTGCTAGAGAGACGAAACAAAAATAAAACCTGTCTTTATGTCACTTACACTGTAGTGAGGGACCAAGAAAGGAAACAGTAATGCATTTATAAGTTTCAGACAGTGGTAAGTATCATGGGGGGAAAAACAGAGAGAATCTCTAAGGGCAGACAGGAGAATGGCATTGTTGGCAACCCTCCTGACCCTCATCTTGAACTTTATTTAAAAGTTATTGAGATATTTTGGTTAGCTTTGTAAATACCTTCTGACTGCAATTTTGGAGACATGACTGTTGGGGGCTTTCTGAATGCCAACAGGAAAGGGCTTGGATGTGATGCTCCCTGCCCCCATTTGCCCTGCTGCCTGACTGTGTAGCAAAAATGTTTGTACAGTGGCATCCCCTGACACTGGTGACAGTCTCACTGATTGAACCCTCCGAGTCAGTGACAGAGGACAGTGTCTGCACTCCCGGCCCTTGTGTGACATTTCACACTTGGACAGTTCAGCAGACTTCCATTTCCCATCTGCTGAGAGTCATTCATTCTTTTGGAGAGGTTCATTGATAGAACTAAAGAGGTGAAGTCAAGTCAGCTTGAGCAAAAGACCTTCATGTGCCTGAAAACTGATACAGCTATTAAGTCCAGTGCCAAAGTCACACTAGATATCTGCTGGAATAATGGAAATGTAGGTCAATGAAGCATCAAACTGCATGAACAACAATGATAGGGAAATGATAAATAGAGACTTTAATAAGACCTTCAAACTTGTCCTCTCTCTGTGACTGAAGGTTGCCAGTTCTCCATGATGTCAAAGACATGACAGTTTTTCCTCCCATATCTGGGAATTGAGATGTAGACCCTTCCTGGCTGTATCATAACAGCTCCACGGAGTACATCTTGTTGGATGGGGACAAATTTTAGGATCTCAGTCTCATATTTACATGTCTAGCCCAAACCTCTAGATGGGACAAAAAAGAAAGATTGAACACGCAATCATTTATGAACATATCAATTAATATCTTTTCTAATAGTCCACAAATGAAAAAAAATACCCTCTACAACTTTTTGTGACCTAAATCTAGATGTAGATTTAAGACAACTTTCCTGAGCTCCCCAAAGTTTCTGAAAGATGGAAGAGATGCTATTTTGTAGCTTTCCACATCTGTCAGCAGAACAGGGTTCTTTATGGTGAACAAGGAAACACTCCCTGTGTGGAAGGGAGGCAAGCCAAATCAATACAACAATAACTGCAGGATTTGGGGTCTAATGCAATGTCCCATCTCTTTCCTTTACACACAATAGACAGATATGATTAAAAAATATTGTCTTTAGGGAAAACCATAAACTATTTCAAAACTTGTCAGATTCAAAGTATGAACATATTTTCACTAGTAATTTTGCACAATCCTTTAGTTAGTCCAATTTTACTTCACCAGTAGTCTGCCAACTTAAGGGCCTCAGATCAAAAGCTTTCTCATAAAGCCTCATTTACGGTATCTGTTAGCTCAAAATACCTTTGAACCTGAAACTCATTTTATCTTTAAAATAAGATTCAAACTTTACTTCCTTGTTTATTACTATTTTTTTCAGAAGGTTATGTTTGAATGTATCCTTCAATGTCCATCTCATTGAACCAGACATCTCATCTTTTATTACCTTCACTGAAAATTTACAAAAACTTCTGAAAGTCTAAAAAACCCACTTTTGCTTTTATATTTTATGCCATAACAGGCACTATTAAAATGAGAAGTACACAAATAATATTAATAATGCACTTCATTTCATCCAAAGCAAAGGCATTTTGCTCCTGAGAGCTTCTTGATACGTCACCTTCTTTTTGGGGAGCCAAAGAAGGGAGAGGAAAGGCTTTAATGAAAGATCTATATGACTTGTGATTGTAAAGTAATTACTGTACTAATTTTGAGTTTATGTGGAGATATTGGGTTTTGAAGTAAATTAAAAATTATATTTCTGTTAACATTCAAAGTAATCCTTTGGTACAGAACAGTGCTATATACTAGGCCATAAGCCTAGTGCAGCCCACAAGACAGAATCTTACTTATGTGCTGAATTTGTATTTTAGATAACTTTCAAACAATGGCTTTAATTGCCATAAAATATCTACAGACAATCTTAAGATGTTCTTTCTGACCTTATCCTCTCATTCTACCAATCAAAGAAAACACTAATAGGAATAGTTAAATTCAGTGGTCCCTATTGGATCACTGGGCGTATGTATATACATTTCCTTGTAGGCAGACACAGGGACATGCCTACTCTGAAGGAGCCAGTGAGGTTAAATGACTCTGGGACAGCACCTGCCTTGGGAGGCATCTCTCCACAAAGACCAGAAGGCGGTTGACAAGCTAAGACTGTCTTCTTATGGAGGTACTGCTCACTAAATATACCTGCCCTGCTCAGAGGGTGACAATAATACCCCAAGGAAAGTGGGATTGGTGAGCATGGGAGGAGAGAGTGGGGAAAGCTGCAAAATTGAATCCAGCGTAGACTGTGGACCACTCTGGGGCTTTCAATGGAACCTTCTGGGAATCATGAACATGTGTTTACCAGGCCTCTTCTTCCCCTGTCTGTTTTCTCTCCAGTACTGTCCAATAGCAAAGATGGACATGGCAGGAGAATCGTCAAGATTTCTTGATGCTAGGTCATACCTCTTTGATGTAAATGATTTCTTGCTAAGGTTCTGGGGCTATGCCCTTCTTATTCCCAAGCAAGGGCTTTCAGGTAATTTAAGGTGAGAGAGCAAAGCAGTCTTAGAGTTCTAAGAGTGCTAAGTCAGCCCTGGAGGAGTTTAGGAAAAAGTTGTTTCCTGTGTAAGCAAGCAGTAAGGGATGACAAACCGTTGTTTGAAAGTTATCTAAAATACAAATCCAGCAGATAAGTAAGATTCTGTCGTGTGGTCATTTAGATTCTCAGTCTACCTTCTGCTCTATCTTTCTTCTCTTGGATTGTTTTAAGAATGGAGAAGATTTTGAAGACCTGTTTCCTCTGGTCCTTTCTCTATGAGGATGAGCAAAAAGAGGATTTCTTCATAATCAAATTCCATAGAAACAACAATAAAGCCTATAAGAAATTTGTAATTCCAGTGACTTCTAAATAACACACATCTGGGAGAACAAACGTTCTGTAATGAAGAATCACTTGTGTGATAGGAAATAAAAGTTATGATTTATCAATTTGCTAACCCAATGAGTAATGTAAAAACACAGTTCAGTGACTTAAAGAAAAGGTCTGTCTCTTCAAGTGAGTTACAATTTAGTATGCAACATTAGAAAATCCATAGAAGGACATCGTGGACATTGTGGCCTTTGTTACTGTGACCACATGTGTGCAATAACTACATGAGAGAAGATAATTATATTTTGACTTGTGGCTTCCAAGGTCCCATTCTTGGGCACTTGGTTCCATTGGGTTCAAGCCCATGATAAGGAATCCAAGTACAGAATGTCAAACATCTCCCATTATTATCGAACATGAAGCTACAGTGTCCTTCCCTAGTGGGCAAGGGCAGTGGGAAGTCTCTTTTCTCTTTCTAGCTGGGGAATGCCAGTTACCAACAAAGATATAGAAGTCAAGGACAGGGTGATATAGAGCTGACTTTACTGACCTTCCAATAGGGTACTTTCTTATGGCTGTGAACACAGCTGAGACATGGCTGCTCCAGTTCTTCTAAATGTGGCCAGCACAGAGAATGATGTTTCACAGTATGGAACAGCAATCTTGACACTGGGTGAATCTTGACACTGGGTGATGCCAACCAATTGCAAATTGAAAGGACTTCAGAACCATTAGTGTAGCAAAATAAGGAGGTACAATGTATGCATGCCTCCTTTTAAGCTATGAACTCTCTTAATAGACCTACAGCTTCAAACAAGACCAAACACATTTACAGGTGACTCTTAGCAGAACAAATGGGAATCAAAACCAAAGTCTCCCACAAACTAGCCTCATCTCGTTCTTATTCAAATGCAATAACTCCCCTTTCACCCACAGATTGGCCAACCTCTTCAGCTTAGTAGGAAACGTCACTCTGTCACTGCCTAAGAACTGACATTACTCTAATAAAGTCCTACAGCTTAGCTTAGTTGAATGAAATATATAAATAGGGTTTAAACGAATCTGTAAAGCCTGTGAATGCTTTTTCCCCAGCTCTTAAGTACAGGTGCTTTCATAAACAGTTTTCTAATTATCAAGTTGAGATCGCATTTTGGCTTTTCTTCCCTCTTTAATTTGACAGTGTACATGTTTTTACACTTTTATGTCTCAAACACAGAAGCTTCAAAACACTGGTTTTGAGATAGGGAATTGTTAATATATTTTTCGCAAATGGCTTGTATAGAAAATCATCCTTCATTGTCTCACAAGAGCCCAAGTCACCTCTTTCCAAGGAAACCAAGCCCCAGAGGTTCGGAAGAGTCATGCAACATAAAGAAGGGAAATGCGGTTGGAAGAGATGAGAAGACTGGAAGAGTTTCCCACCCCACACCCCAACACGCACCATCAGCATACAGTTTTGTTCTGACAGGTACTTTCAGCAAAGAAATGGACGTGTCCATGAACATCATCCTGCTGAAACCAGACTCAAGACAAGTAAAAGACAGTGAATATCAATTCTAATCATTTTGCAAAGGGTTCTGCAGCGGCGGCAGGTTGCAAGATGAATCCTCGTAGGTCTGCAAGGTTGCCTGACCTAGTTTTTGATTATTGGCTATATCAGTTGCGTAGAGTTCAGTCCATGCTCTATGAATGACATGGGTACCAGGCTGGAATCATTTAGGACCACCAAAAATAACAGGATTCAAAAATAAGCAAAACAGCTGAAATATCCAACAGTCTGGTCTAACCTGGGATGCTCTGTCTCCTCACAGCCAATGCTCCATCGGGCGGCTTTGTCTGGCTGGCAGATTTAGTGTAGGGACTCTCATCTGCAAAGGCACAATGAAGGGTGTGGTTAATTTCCATCCAGTTTCTAGGCTGGCGAAGACCTGTAATGGTTTGCAATCCTTCTTCCAGAGAGAGGTCATAAGGGGAGAAGAAGAGTTGATGACCCGAGTCCTACGTTTGGGTGAGCTTTAGGATGAGTGTGGGTGCTCTGAATGTCAGTTCCTTCTGGAGAATGAGGGACACCATTCTCAGGTACCCCTCAGAGTTGTAAGGATTGAAAGCTAAAATGTACATGGAGACTTTTTTTTTTTAACGACAGAAGGAGTGTCAGTAGGCACATCAATCCTTTGCCTGACATCTGGATCCACCAATAAACAGTGAATGTGTGTAACAGGAAGATAAAGACTGAGCGAAATGGCCCAATGGACACTAAGAATAATCGGGGGAAGAACAAAGGAGAGGAAATGCAGTATTTCAGAGAAGCGGATGAAAGAGCGTTAGTACTGCAGGAGAATGAAGATAACGGTTAGTAGGATCTTGTCAGGAATACAAGCAGGCATCCAGGGCAAGGCAGAGGGATGGGGTCATTCCAAAGGTAAGATCCGAGAGGCAAAGAAATGGGAAGGAAAGATGGTTTTGGCAAAAGGAGATATGTATTGCAATGAGCTGTTCTGTTCTTTTTAAGAGTGGGTTTAAAACAAGCTGCAGAGCGAAATAAAGAGGGACCGAGAAGACGGGAGAGTTCAACGCTTCATGTGAGTTCAGGTGAACGTTAGGGAAAAGTTTGAGTATCTGAGACACTAGGTGCCAAGATGGTAGAGGAGACAGTCCACTAAATTATAAGTCACGTGGTTTGTTTCTGATTGCTTCTGAGTTGGGAGCTCATGCTGGTGTTAGGATAGTAAGGAACCATGCTTGATGCTTCCTAGTTTGGATTGAAGCATCCCTGTGAGTAGTAAAGGAGACAGCAGGAGCAAAACCTTCAGAGTCTTAAGAACAAGATTGATATGGTTTGAGAAAAAAAAATCATGTAAAATAATTACCCAGCGCATTCTCTCAAGCTGGGTGACACAATGACATATCTCTCCATGCTGGGACATGTTTGTTATCACTGTCATTGTTTTAACTGGAAATCATTAAAGGACTAAAAGGAATCATATCGCACATGGCAAACGATTAAATATAACAAGCATTTAATTCAGCAGCAAGGTTTATCATTGGAGGGCTGCACACATTAATTCTCCCAACTAAGCGGTGTGTGTTTCCATGGCAAAGTGCTCATTTCTTCTCTGGGATGTGCATTTCCTGGAAATGATTCATGATTTCGTCATAAAAACCGAGCAATGTCTTTATAAGCAACAACAAAGGGAAAGATTAACACTGCGGCGATGGCAATTAACTTAAAAAAATGGCAGGCACGTTGTTTCATGCTCATCTGCCATTGATCACACAACTCTTTTCAGTTTTTCCCAACCATAACAAAGCTAGCAGATTTAGAGTAGTGAAAGAATCAACCACATCATCCAGGCCACTTCTGAAGCGGCATCTCAGGGCCTGAAGTGTTCTCAGTGCAAACACGATTAAATATCACAAAACAGATCTAAGCATTTCATCGTGAAAGTGGCCACTTGTCCCACTGTCCACTCCTACTGAAGAGACACCCTGCTTCACACAACTGTCATTCAAACAGGCTGGTTCCTGAGATTCTTTGTAAGATTGTTTCCATACTGTATCTCCTTCCCTTCAGCCACAATGTGGCAACTGTTTAGTTACAAAGACAGAGCGCCGAGCCAAGTGGTGCCCATTCTACTCCAAGTCAAGAGCTGCGATTCTAGTCTTCAGTTTTCAATTTGTCAGTAAGACCCTGGGTTGAATGTGGTGTTTCTAAAAGGGCAATAGAGATTTTCCCAAGAGACGCTTGGGTTATCATCTCCTCTTCCTGCTCTACTTTAAAGAGACCATTAAAAAAAATAAAAAGAAATTCACTTAGTTTGCATTATAGGAGTAGTCAACCCTGTTATATTGTTTTCTCATTTATATTTGAAAACCATTTCCTCGATTTAGGGCTGAGATCCTCTAGTAAAAATGTTGAAACTGAATGGTAGTTGGCCACCCGACCAGCATCTGTAGAACCACCCAACCCACACCATCCTTCTCAGAATCAAGCATGCCTCTCCCAGGCACAAGAGAATTGAAATACTTATCCAGAACCTAAAAGCTGTGTGGGTCAAATAATCATATGGGAAAAATTCTATATTATCTAAGAATAGGTCGCCAGAGATGCAATGCATGATGGGAGCGAGGCTGGCAGCACTTGTGAGCATCATGGAAGGCTGAACAGCAGAGATGGCTAGCACAGCTTGATGCAGTTGCTAGGAAACGACCTGAGCAGTTACCCCTTCACCTAAAATGTGCCAGAGGCACCGTGGACCTTCCGCTATTCAGCACAGAACGGACTTCCACTCTCTCGAGGTGATTGAGTGAAACTCAGCTCAACTCAAACTCGGTAAGTGAAAAGTGAGAGAAGCCACAGGACGAGAGTCAAGGCTCCGCCCTGGACACCGAAGGGCAAGGAAGACAGTGCACATTTGGTTTTCATCTACTTCTCTTTTGAAAACAAAACAAAACAAAACAAAACCAAAACCAACAGACAGTGATGGTGTGGGTCCCTCCCATGGGAAAGCCTGGGAACTGTGTCATCCTTCTCCTCTGTGAAGTGTGTGCACATGCTATCCCTCCTCCTCATCTTCATCTGTGTGCATAAGGTGAATGTTTAAAAACTGCATGATAGAACCAATGTAGACTCCACTTTACATTTAAAATTTATTTGTGTGTGTGTGTGTGTGTGTGTGTGTGTGTGTGTGTGTGCATGTGTGCCATGAATGTCTGTGTGTCTCCGGGAGTTGGAATTTCAGGCAGCGCTGAGTGACCTGACAGAGACGCTGGGAACTACACCCACTGCTGACACGTCCCCACAGCTGCCTCAGATTTACCTGTGACTCCGAAAAATCTCAAAGGAACACCAATACAATGAATTGCTTCCCAGTATGGTCCTAAAAGGGCCTTTGGGTGTCTTTTAAGGTAGATTCGAATCCTTTCCCTGTGTTGTATTAGGCAGGCAACCACTTTTAAATATAGAAATGAATTAAACATAGGTCAAATATTCAAATATATGCATTCATAGCAATCCTAGAACAGCATCTACGATAGGCACTCAGCGACACTTTGTTGGTAGACTATGACATCATACACATGTATGTTGAGCACACTCCCACCCACCTCTGTTTTTCTGTCTATTTCTTGAGGAGGGAAATGTAGGTTTGTAGACTCTCCCGTTTAAAGTCACATCATTATCCAAATGCGATTAGGAGACGACAACCGAATGTGACAGTCCAAATTAACTTTTTCATTTTATGGTTAGTACCATGGCACACTAGAGAGATGTGACTGATTCTAAAACTGATACTAACTATATATTTTCTTTCACATTTATTCAGGTTTATGGAATGATTTGTCAAAGAATATTTATCTGTTAACTGGTTTACATATTCAAAGGAGGTCTCAAGTGGCTCACTTTGCTTTTGACTTGCTATGGGATTAAGATGGCTTTGAACTCTGGATCTTCCTGCTTCATCAGCTGAGTTCTGGAATCACAGCTGTGTGACACCACACCCAGAAAGCCATCTTTAACATCATTCCTTTGAGTAAAATAGTTCTGACTTTCATATCTCATGCAACTTTGTCACCGACAGAAGATCCTATTAACAAGCGATCTTTTCAAAAAGTCACCTTGGAGCCCAAACAGACGGTTAACCAGTGAGCTACTGCTCACTGTGCAAATTCTGAAAGGGAAAATAAATGTTACCTGGGGTGTCAGAACAGCCAGCCCTCTCTAATGACATCTCTGTAACAGCATAATCACTGTCACACATGATGGCCTTCCACTGTCACAGGGGTTTGAATATTGCCAATAATGAAGAACAACAAGCGTCCTTTGAGAGTCACCCCAAGAGGCTGGGCCGGCTTATGCTTCTTCATTCCTATTCATTATTGATAGAACTCAGGACAATAACTCAGACAGGGCAGGAACCCAGAGGCAGGAGCTGGTGCAGAGCCATGGAGGGATGCTGCTTACTGGCTTGCTTCACATGGCTTGCTCAGCTGGCTTTCTTATAGAACTCAGGACCACCAGCCCAGGGATGGTACCACTTGTAGTGAACTGGGCCGAGCCTCATTGAGGACTAATTAAGAAAACACCTTACGGGCTTGTCTGCTTACAGCCTGATCTTATGGAGTTATTTTCTTAATGGACCCCCCCCCCCCAACCTTGGATGACTCCAGCTGTGTCAAGTTGACACAGAACTAGCCAGCTAGCCTTACCTGCCACTATTTGGCCAGAGTACTCATGTGCAAAGCACAGGAAACAGTTTACGTGGTCTCATCTCTATTCCAAGGGAAGCTGTTGTTTATCAACTTGAAAAGCAAATAGTAAGCCGTCTAAGAGGGAAAGCATCACAGACAAAGCCTACACTGAAGACATTTCATTTCCATTGGCCGAGACTAGTCAGACCATGCTAAACAACACTTAGCAACTAATTATGTACCACGTAGGCATTGGCTAAGCCCGCAGGTCCCTTACCTTCTTGATTAGAAAAAAGACATGTTTCATGCACATAAACGTGATGACCATTTCCCAGCAGTAGGAGGCAGACAGCTCATGCTACAAGGCTCACGTGTGCCATTACAGAGGCAGAAGCAAACACCACCTTCCACAAAGGAACATAGCGAAACCTACTGTGAAGGAAGGAACCTGTCCCTTGAGCTCAATTAGCGCTCATGGATTTTAGCACTACTATGTGCAAAGGAAAAGCTAGAAGTGAAGAAGAGATAGCGGAAGCACAAGAGGACCGGCATTCGCAGAGTTCTCCTTACTTCCTGTGGTGCTTGATTCTCCTTAGAGGGCAACCAAGCCTGTGCGTAAGGAAAGTGCTGGAGAGGAGACGTGGAAAAAGAGAGAGTCACCATCATGGCTTGCAATCTGAAAAGAGAAAATTAAGCTTTTGCCTACATGTACTGTAATTTTTTTTTTGAGCTGTGGTTGTGTAGATCTCATTCATGTTGCCCATGAACATAGTATGGTTGTTTTTTTTTTCTCTTGTGCCCTCATTTTCTGATTTAGCTTACTACAATGGTGGTTTGATGAGATCCTCAAAATCTTAAGCAAGATTTCCTGGAAAATAACTTTGAAAAGATCTGGGTGACTTGCGTTTTTCTCTTCTTGTATAAGTGATGTGTATGGTCCAGGCTCCAGGAGGTGACCTTGTATCTCTACCATCTCCACCCACTCATCACTGTTCCTAATTAAAACATTTGTGTTTGGTTTGCAACAAGTCAAGGCTACACTATGCATCTTCCTGGGGAGAGTATGCTCTGCCGCTCTCTTAGTTTACACCCAGGTTTCAGCAATATTGCTTAGGAAATGTGGAGACAACAGCCAAAGATGCCAACTGGCGATGTACCATTAAGAATGACTCCTTTGTCTCCTTCACTAACCTGATTAAGCAGTCAACACAGCTAGTTTTAAAGCAGAAGGGAACAGAGATGAGCTGAATTTGATGGTAGGAGGTGAGGTTAATATTCTGCTCCATCATGGTCTCTCTCCTATTAAGGAAAGATTTTCTCACTCCATCCACCTCCTCTCCCTCCTGCCTCTTGTCATTTATTTCACATCTGCATGACATTAGCATCCACCCTGACTCTGCAGCCTTCATTAGAGTTGTGTAAGTCAGAGGCAGATGAGCTTTGTAGTCTTGTGGGATCAGGGGCTATATTTTCAGACATTAACAAGAAAAACGCAGCCCCCAAACAGCATCTTAAAAACAAAGGTAACACGGAAAAGCCATCAAGACCTCAACATTACACAAAGAACTGGAGGCAAATGGGTAAAGCTGGGACCAAGGGAGGCAGTCTGCTCCAGGGACGAGCGCAGCAATCGCTTGTCCTGTGCCAGATGCTTTGCCCTGCAAACACGCTTAAGGTAGCATTATATAAAATCAGCTGGTTATGTTTAGGAATATATATATATATATATATATATATATATATATATATATATATATATTATACATACACACATGCTTCAACAAAGAGGTCATTTGAAGGAGAGCAGAAAGGAATACATACATATGGGGCTTTAGAGGGAGTAACAGGAAGGGAGAAATATAATGAAATAATTTCAATTTTTTAAAAAAAATGTAAAAGGAAAGCAAAATAAGAAAGGTGTAATAAGTTCTTCACAATGATAGGATATCTTCTAAGCTACATTGCTCTTAACCACACAGCCATTTGTATGGTTTAGTGTGACATGTGTCCCACAGGCTCACACATGGGGGACTTAATGGAGACTAGCTTAGTGGCTACTGATAAAGGAATGGATCCTGAGAACTCTGACGTAATCGCTGGAAAAAGTCTTTGGTAAGTTTATGATGGTGGATTAATTGGAAGGAGATGGAAAATAGGAAGTGTGGTCTAATCAGAGGAAGGAGACCATTGGGATCACAGCATCTTTCCCTGCTCCGTTTCTTACTTCCTGCCAGCCATAAACTGTGCAGCTTGGCTCCACTATGGGTTCCTGCTACCGTGGTGTTCTGTGTAAGCACATAGGATCACATGCAACATACTAAAATTATAAACCTAAACAAGCCTTTTTCCCACTAAAATTGTTTTTCTCAAGTATCTGTTATGCCAAAGCTAACATTTCTTCATCAATTAAGCTTTCCAGATAAAAACAATGTCAACTATGCATGCCATGTTGTGACAATATCTGTCTTTCAAGACCAATATTCTGCTTTCCTGGTCTGTTTTCTACATCTTTGCATCTCCAAAAAAGGCCCATGGGCAACCTGTATGAGTATATGATAGACGATTGTCAAAAGTGCAGAAATCCAGATTCCCCCCAACCCACGAACTCAGAGTGTGTGATCAAAACTCCAGGTGACTCACGAGCTCATTAATGCCAAAATCTCTGCTGCTATTGGTATGTCTGTCATCAAGTCCTGCTGACTTCACAGGCAGCAAGAGGTCACACCTGTCCTGCCTCAACTTTTTCCATGAACACCCACCAAAAAGTAGTAAACTGATACCAGTAACCTGCATAGGCCTCTTTAGGCCTCCGGGATGGTGACTATCAACCTGATTGTAGAATTAGTTCTTCAGATGAAGGTAAGACTGCATAGCATTCTAGAGTTTGAGTAAATTCTGCTATCTCTTCATTCACTTTAAACTTTTCAAAAGTTCTACAGGGGTTGAGCTACAGGACTGGGGCTTAATTATGATCAAATTGCCAGCAAGAATTATAATAATAATAACCATTTCTGTGCCAAGACTAAGTAGAATTGGGTTATTGGACAAACATGGAGATTCAGTCCTGCTGCTGATGGGGCCAGGGGTAAAGACTTCCTCACCTCTTGTGCCTCCACCTCTTGTCCTTTCACACACAGCCATATCACAATTATCTTAGAAGTGGAAAGGTCTCCAACATACACCCTCATCTTAGAATGGAATTCACAAACAAAGAAGACAGTTGAGACCCTGGACATCTGGTAGACCTCGTGGATGCAGCCTATGGTAACCCTACTCCTTGATATTGCAGGAGACTTTTTGGAGGAAGAATCTCTCTAGCCGGGTTAATTCGTAAGTCCTTTCTGAAATTAATGAGCATAAAATTGCACATTTTCTGCTTCTGGCATTTCTATCGCTAATATGTTTGAGCCACAAATGAGAACTCCTTGCTTCTTAATGTAGTTTCCACTAAGGAGAGGAGAGCCACAGTCGTGCCTCTGCAGACTTATCTCATCAAAGAATCAACATTTCCAAAGGGCTGGACTCTCCCCCGTGAGACCCACTTCCTTTAGTATATCAGCTCTTTCTTTAATAGCTTAATTTTAGCGCACATTCCCCACTCTTTGCACGTTGTAAGTACTATACACTTTAGGCTTTTGACTTCTCAGTTAGATGATTCCAGATGGCAAGCTCATGATTTCCCACAGTTCAATGAATACTCAAGGAGTCAATAGATTTGCAGGAGAATGAAAGTCTGATGGAAAATATGAATTGCCTCAGGGTAGCTCCTCTGGGCCACTCAAAGCTTCATTTGAAAATGTATGTCTAAGCAGCGCATCGTTCTTTAGGGAAAGAGGTATTCATCTACATTGATACAAACAGGTTTGATCCAGCTTGTGAGATCGCTCAGTGCTAAAGGCCTTGCTCCCAAGCCTGGCAATCTAAGTTTGATGTCTGAAACCCCACCTATCCACATATGGCAGGTGCCCTTTCCAACCAAATAAGTAAATGAATTTAATAAAACACCAGACACTCATTCTGCACCAGCACAAATCTAAGACATTGCTAGGTAATTGGATTTTTTTTCTTTTGTCGTGAGAACTCAGTTCGATTTCAAATAGCAAAATGTCTAAGTTTATTTTACCAAGGAAATGTTAGGCGTTAAGGGGTAACTTGCTGTCATTTATCCTACGCTGTATACTCCATGGCAACTGACAGGGAGCTGCTCTAATACCCAATCCTAAGGCAGTGTGGGTATGTTAAATGCCCTATCCTGTGAGCACCTAGCATTTTATCAATACTCACGTAATAGCACAGGTACAACAGCCAACTGATGTGGGGACATGAAGCTTACAGGTGAACTTTTGTGCCCAGGTTTACTATGCAACAAAGGGCACAGACAAAACATTTTCACACACTCGGCTTGTAGACCTTCCTTTTGAAAATAACAATATGCTATTTAGCAAGCTTCCACACACTCTCTTGAGGATTCTTTTTGTGGGTATAAAGAGATGCACCCTTGCACAGTGTGGCAACAGCTGTGAGTATTCAGTGTCACTAAATGTCACTGAGGAGGTCCCTTTATGAGAACTGAAACTTCCTTGAGTCTAGCTCATATGCCCCGTCACCTGCCTTCAATGTTTGATGATCTCCTGAAATTTCAGTTTAGGAAAAAGAAAGAGTCATCTCACTAAAGTTTTGGCTCTTACATCTTTGTCACAAAGATGTCATGATTTAGTTTATGATACAATATTCAAGGATCTTTCCAGTGCATAAAACAGATTTTTTGAAAGAATACCTTTTAGCCAAGAGGCTTGGAAATGTTAAGAGATGGAACCTGTTTGGATGTACGCCTCTCAGTCCTACTCTGTGCTGCTGTTCTCCACTGACTGAGCATTTGTGAGCTGTTTTCCACAAGTGGTTTATAATCTTTATGTGCATAAATACAGGACACTCTCTTTTCTCCTTTAATATTCTAGATATTACCATTGTCCATTCCCAATGCCCAAGGCCTGTTGTCCAATGTTCATAGCCTATTGACTATAGCATTTCAAATCTTTCACTAGGGTTCCTGAAGCCAGAGGTGTGAATACATCTTAGATCAGGGTTGTGGGAGACTTTAAAGCCATTTTTAATTCACTAGAATGTCACTGAAGTGCAATGGTGTGTGCTGCTCCGTGGGTGGTCTTGAAGGAGTTTCCAATCCATCTGGAGCTTCGGCTGCCTCGATTAAACGCTGACCTCATAAGATTCCTGTGAGAATTGAATACAACAGTATAAACTATGTACCCAGATGTGAACCACCACTACGCAAAGGGTAAAAGCTCTTTTCTCTCTGGTGTGAGAACCAGAGGGATAGGCAGTAGCCAGTTGTCTTCTCCTATAGGCACAAATATCCTTTCTGAACACTGCCTCCTTGTGTGAATTCTTTGAAAGTGCATTTGATTTTGTAGCCATCGCTATTAGAGCCCCAGTTATTGAACATGAGAAAATTTAACCTTGGAGCAATTAAAAATCTACCCGAGGCCAAACAGCTAACAGGAATCAGGGGCAGGATTTGAACTCACTCCTGCCTAACTACATAGACCGTTCCTTTCCAAATGTGGCCCTGGTGACTCATTATAAATCATTCCCAACAAGCAATTGTGAGAGAGAAGAAGAAAATGGAATCCCACTGCTGGAGACTGATTTCCATGCTGCCCAACTCGGTGCCTCTGCTTTCCGTCCTCAAAATAAAGAGAGATGATTTATATTTTTTAATGCTCTGGGCAAACTGTTTGCTGCGTTTTTAGCTGGAAAATTCATGTGATATTAAATAGTCTTTTGTAACTCAATTTGTCAGCAGCAAAGTAAAAAATTAAAATGCAGGTACCTAGATTTAATAGTCCAAAAAATTTCAAATTATCTTCATTTGCTTTGGAGACAAATTATTCAGATAGAGAATTTCCCCCTCGAGTTACTTGCTTGCCTGCCTCTCCTTGGGTTATGTCTACCTCATCAGCTTCACTCTCTCTTTCCATAAATCTTGCCCGAACAAAGATTTAGCTTTTATACTTAATTAGGATGAACGGGGGGGGGGGGGAAATGCATTTCAATGGCGCAGAGCATGAGTGTTTAATTCCGAATGATTCCCCAGCATCGTGTGTTCAGTAGCGCCCTTCCAGCTTCCCAATTAACAAAGCAGCAGTAATTAGAAACATCCAGAATGGGAGGGACCTTTGCCCCCATCCCTGATTGTCAGTTTCATTATTGAACTTTGAATCTGCTTCGGGACACTTCAATTATGAAAGTAATCATGTACAACTGTCTCAGATTCTATTAGCAGGAGTACCTCAGAGGAGGTCCCTTTATGAGAACTGAAACTTCCTTGAGTCTAGCTCATATGCCCGTCACCTGCCTTCAGGCACTTCAAAATTACAAAGTCGAAGCTTCACACCAGTGTTCCTATGCCTTTAATTTTCAGTCATGTTGCATAGGAAAGCAAGATTTTTTTTTTAAATAGCAGGCAATATGGATAGGCAAATCAGTTTGGGATGTTGTCATAAACACTGTTTATACTTCTCAGTGAGCTGTATATCAGGGTCATGTGAGAAATACAGGAAGAAGGGTAGTATATATGCATATATGTGCATATACATAAGAGCAGATACGTGTCATACATATACAGACCTATATAAGTACACACATTTCATATAGTCCTTTATATATCTATTTAAAAGCAGTACTAAAAAAAAGTACGCCGACCTCTGAAATCCAATATATTCCTATAATTCCATTCTACAGTACAGGACACAACAGCAGAAATGGAAAATCACTGTCTTCATCTGGTGTTTTCTTCTAGAACCCCATAGTAGGAATTTAAAGGCAGCAGCAAATGCTAAGAAGAGAGGGAGCTGCCATGGTATTCTAACTCCCGAATTGCAGAAAATATAGGAGAAATTTATATTTTAACTTATACAATCAAAGACATTGGAATTCTACAGTTAATGTGTCTACATGATATCCAGAGATGCTGTAAGAAAAAGAAATTAGTTCAGCTTAGAGAGTCCTCAAAGATGAAACACATGTATGTAGTACAGTTCTGCAAACTGCAGCTTAAAACAGTTATGTGAGAAATCAGATTATCTCCGTGAACCAAACTGAAGAAACGAAGCACCAAAAAGCAGGCATTGTACAGAGGGAGGCACATGCATTGCCCACACACCCGCTACATAAAGTAGCTACAAAGGGTATACATCTTGGTACTGTGGTGGTTTGAACAAAAACGGCCCTCATAGGTCCAGAGGGACTGACACTATTAGTAGACATGGCCTTGTTAGAGAAAGTGTATCACTGCACGGTGGGAGTGGGGCTTTTAGGTTTCAGATGCTCAAGCCAGGCCCAGAGTCTCTCTCTTTCTGCTGCCTGTGGATCCAGATGTAGAATTCTCAGTAACCTCTCCTGCATGTCTGTCTGAATATTGTCATGCTTCCTGCCATGATGATAATGGACTAAACCTCTGAAACTGTAAGTCAGCCCCAAGAAAATGTTTTTCTGTCTAAGAGTTTCAGTGGTCATGGGGTCTCTTCACAGCAATGGAAACTAAAACAGGCAGTGAGGTTAAACAGTGCCCTCCCTTCATATTATTCCAATATGAAAACTTCAGCCTTTATTGACATCTATTTTGCTTAAGATGAGCTTAAGAAAACATTCAGTATTTATTGTGGTAGAAACAGTCAACACCACGGGGTGGCTTAGAGTGTGCACAGTAAAGCTCAGATATTGGCTTCTTGGACACTCAGAGATGTATTGCTTGAAATAAGCAAAGTGCTTGTGCCCTGTCTGGAAACCGTCACATTTGCAGAACTGTAGATCAGAAAGCTGACCTATAAGGATCCGATTCTGCTCTGCCAGCGCCTTCCCTGGAGGAGATGGCTCCAGGCGTATCTTTTTATACTGTGGCTAATGCAGAAATTTTAGCAAAACATCAGTTAGGCTAGAAAAATTATTTGGGGAAAAACCCCAGAATACAGCACTTTGTTATCTTTGCTTAAATATTTACAAACACAGAAGGAATGGAGGATGTTAGACGTGACAGCGAAATATGGGGAAGCCTCAAGCAAACTGCATAATTAAATCATCTTTTCCCATTCCTTTAGTTTATTCTATTCTTGACCCTGGAACTTCCTTCTTGCATCACACGGGTTCATAGCTGAGATGAAGTGGGAGCCAAAGCCGAAGGCTCAGTCTCCAGGACTTCAGGGCATCACTCACTGTTATGTGCACAGCTCAGGGAACCATACGCTCATTCACAATGTGATCCCTACTTGTGCAGACTGCAAATCACATAGAGCGATCACATAGGACCTTATGATATCGCACCAACGAGGTACTAGCGTGTGTGACTTTACCACGTGGACGCCATGCCTGGTGTTCCTTGCTAGCTCAGTCCACACTGATGTCAGACAGTTTGAAATAAGAGTATAATCTCTTTCAGCGAGACTTGAAATGAAACCCAACATGGGGGAAGCATGCAGGATTCAAGTTTAAACTGTTCTCTCCATTCACTTTGCCAACAAATTTCCTAAGGCTTCAATTTTTCTCAGCTGTCAGATGGGATAATAACGCCTAGTTTAAACTTGTGGGAACTAATCAGGACAATATGTAGAAAGTCCTTGGCGTACACTATTGGCTACTCAATGCTGATGTTCACCTAATAAATAGAATGAATTAGAGATGAGTTCTGCGAGGCTAATACTTGCACCTTTGAAGAATAGTTAAGCACTTCCCCCTGCTCCCAATATATAAGAACTCTATTAAGCATAAAGCATAGATTTAGCACATGATATGGTAAGTCCTCCCACAGGTATAACTTAGTCCCTGAAATCAAGTACAGTGGGGGGCCAAATGCCCATTCTTTCCTGGCACTAGGAAATCGTCTATTAAATCACTGCATTAATCGAGTCCCGGTGGTCCTAGAGCCAATGCCTCTTACAAACGTTTAGGTTAGAACAAGGCAAAAATTTGTTCACCTGGTCTTTTATGCATAATTATCACTAATTACACAAATCTGATTTGTACTGATTCATTAGACTCCTCCAGAAGATGTTGTTTTGTGGAAAACTTGACTCTGAAACGCACCCTGGCTGCACATTCCCCAAACGCTCCCATCCAGTTCAGCATTTTAATTAAGCAGAACGAGGAGCAGTTGAATCTAGAGAAGCTGCGATCTTTTTACGCAATGGCAGTACACTGTTGTCCCTGCTTCCCGTGATGAGCCTTGATGAGGGGCAGGCTCATGTGGTCAACCAGCTCGGAGATAACTGCTTCCTTTTAAAAGAAGTTTCTAATTCATTTCTATACATTTATGTTCTAAAAAGTGAACTCTGGTGAACGGCAAGTCCTCCAGGGTACTATCGATCACCCCCACCCCCACCCCCAGCTTGCTGGAGAATCTCGTGGAAGGCCACCCAGGACACACCAATTTGTTCTCTTTTCCCTGAATCAACGTTAAGGCACAATTACTTTTTACTGAATTATGTTTGTTTCTATACAAGTGTAAAATAAAGGACCACTGCATCCTGGGGTTTAAATCTATAAAAGCAGCAGGTGCTAGAAACACGATAGAGGCAGCACCCACTTCTAGCCCCAAGTCTCTCTTAGAAGCCTGTCTGGGTACACATCGTTTTTTTTAAAGTCAGGTTGGAATCTACACTGTCTTCACTTTCAACATTTCAGCAGTGCGACAGGAGTCAGTTCTCTTCTGCTCGGCTCGGGATCGTCCACCTACCCCTAGCTCACTGACAATACTGCAGCCAAGCTGTCTGTGCCTCTTTGTCCCTTCTTTTGCCGACTTGTAAATAGTGACACACACCAGGACTGGATCCTTCGCTCACCTGTTCCCCCTTCTCTCCTCATTCATTTCCATGCTAGGTGATAATAAGTCTGCAATTAGGACTTTCCCCATAAGCTCCAGACACATGATATACCCGGTTCCTGTGGCCTGTCTGTTTGAGTATTTACACAATAGTATAGATATCTATAGAAGGCATATCAACCTAAGAACTTCCAGAACAGTTATGGATTTCCCCAACAACTCCACTCAAACCCAAAGCATCTTCATTCAGCTTAGCTTAAAACTCTGGAGTTATCTTTGACCCATTAAATTACACATTTGATAATCTGTGTGTAAGTTCTGTGAGCATTTCCTTACAATCCACGAGAAACCCCTTGATCTTCCTTTTTCTTCTTGGTTTCTGATGGATTGTGGTTCAATTCTGTTGTCGTCCCTTTAAACTAAACCGTGTCCAGTTCTATTTTAGCCTGTTATAAATTGAGTTTATTTCAAATTTCAAATGCACTGGGAGATGACTCAGTTGGCACAGTGCTTGCTTGGCAAGATTAAAGTGGCAAATACCTTTAATCCCAAGACTGGGGTGGCAAAGCCAGATGGACCCCTTGATTTCACTTAAACTGCCAGCCTAGCCCACTTGATGAGTACTAGACGGTGAGAGACATTATCTCAAAGAAAGAGAGGATGATGATGTGATGGTAATGATGGTGACGATGATGATGATAGAGGAGGAGGAGGAACCCAAGTTGCCCTCTGGCCTCTACATGCATGCAAGTGAAGTTTTATACATATCCTTCACCTACACATAAGCACACACACACACACACACACACACACACACACACACACACACACACACCTACCCCTCAGGCATGGACAGAAGCCAAATCAAATTATCTGTGTGCTAAAGCAAATCTTTCTGCCTTCCTAGAGTTTGCAGGTGTGTGTTCTCAAAGATTCGTTTGTCTCTAGGAGTCATAAGAGAATGGGGAAAAAAACCCTCAAACCCAAAACATCTCTTTCCCTCAAGTGTTAGGTAACAGCTTGGCAAGCGGTGTGTGTGTGTGTGTGTGTGTGTGTGTGTGTGTGCATGCACGTATGGGGCAGCGGTGGTGAAGAGGTAGACAGCTTATGGCTCCTTTCAGCTCTAGTAAATCATCTCCATGGTAGGGCTGTGAAATCACAGCTTTAATTATCCAAGGAGACCCCGTTTTTAGGTCTGGCTGCTTCCACCATGCAGACAAAGAGCCGCATGTTAATTGCTGCGACCGTGGCCATATTCATCTGTTTTGGACACTACCTATCTAGTAAGCTTTAGTTCTTAATTATTTTAACAAGAAGGATGTTTAATCGAAGCTAATGATATCAAGGCACTCGAATGGCTGCGTGAATTAATTCAGCAATAGAAATGCTTCACCACGATTCTCTTCTCCAATATTAAATAGAACCATTTCCCTGAAAAATTGTAATTCCCAGGCATGGTCAGGGAAGCCCACTCTTCTACCCCATCATACAAGTTCCATGAGCCTAGTCCAGCAAAGAAACACTGGTTTTGGTTAAAATCAGCTATGAGGGTTCATGTGACTCTGAGACATCTGCATATTATAATTTACTATAGGCTAAAGCTCACCTAACTGGGTTTGAGCTATGAACATAAAATCACAGGATGGGAAATAAAGTGTTTTATTTATTTTACCTTTTCTAAGACCAAGTCTCCTTATACAGACCAAGCTGACCTGGAAGTGTAAATCCTTCCAGATCAGCTTTTCAAGTGCTAGGATTTCAGGCGTTTACCTGCAGGGCGAGCTACAAATGACTTTTAAAACTCAGGAAAAATGTTAATGGCCATATATGAGGGATGCAGACTAAGGGTTCATGAAGTACTTTTGTTTTTTCAATTCACAAAAGTATGCACATTGGCTGGCATGTGTTTCCGAAGCTGTGGTTAGACATACTCTCACCAATACAGATGGAACCTTTTTTTCCCCAATTTTTATTAGATATTTTCTTCATTTACATTTCAAATACTATCCCAAAAGTCCCCTATACCCTCCCCACCCCCTGCCCTGCTCCCCTACCCACCCACTCCCACATCTTGGCCATGGCATTCCCCTGTACTGGGGCATATAAAGTTTGCATGACCAAGGGGCCTCTCTTCCCAATGATGGCCAACTAGGCCATCTTCTGCTATATCCAAGACACAATGAGAAGCCCAAACCTACGGATAACAGGAGTAGATGAGAATGAAGATTCTCAACTTAAAGGGCCAGCAGATATCTTCAACAAAATTATAGAAGAAAAACTTTCCATACCTAAAGAAAGAGATGCCCATAAACATACAAGAAGCCTACAGAATTCCAAATAGACTGGACCAGAAAAGAAATTCCTCCTGACACATAATAATCAGAACAACAAATGCACTAAATAAAGACAGAATATTAAAAGCAGTAAGGGAAAAAGGTCAAGAAACATATAAAGGCTGTTCTACAGATGGACTCTTAACTGGAATAACCTTTAACAGGGGCAGTGTGTCAACAGTTATCAACATCATCAGTGTATGCGCCTTTGGCCAGAGTTGCCTTCCTGTGTTTTCTAGATATGCTTAGGAATGCTGTGATGGCTAATACTGATTGTCATCATGATAAAGAATTACCTAGGATATGAACACTGGGCCACACCCCTAGGGTATCTTTACACTGGGTTATTTGAGGTAAGTAGATGTACCCTAACTGTGGGCAGCATTGTTCCCTGGGCTGAGTAAAGACTGACTGAGAAGGAGAAGGCAGTCTGCGCATGAGCGACCATCTCTGTTTCCTGCAGTCATGTACGTGACCAGTGTCTCTTGCTCCTGCTCACATGATGTCCCTGTCATAAATGATTATACTCTGAACTATAACCCAGAGTAAACTCTTTTTTTTTTTAAAGTGGTTTTTGTTAGATATTGTTTTTCATAACAATGAACAAAAACCCTAATCCATATCTATTCATATGCTTATACACAGACACATATATGTGTCTGTATATATATATATATATATATATATATATATATATATATATATATATATATATATATATATATATATATATATATATATATATATATATATATATATATATATATATATATATATATATATATATATATATATATATATATACAGACACATATATTTATATATATATCTCATGTAGTTTCCTACATAGGCAATGACCCTAGTTGATCAATAACGATTGGTAATATTCACAACTGAGAAGCTGCTTAGTAAGTCTGAGTGTGCCAAAGCCAAGTGGTGCGTGCACATACAAAGCCAAGTGGAGCCTGCACATACAAAGCCAAGTGGCGCATGCACATACAAAGGATGTTGAACCATTTGTTTGGTCAATATGGAAATCTCTCAGAGGCATTTTCCAGTTCTTAAAAAAAAAAAAAAAAAACAAGCAATGAGCATAACAGTCATGGGATGCTGTATTTTGTAAGAAAAGCATATGAACATGAATGTTATTTGTTTACATCTACTTAAGGAACATCTGGAAGAATTCTCAGAAACTAGTGGAATTGGTATTCATCTCCCATATGAAGCGGAGAAAGGATGGGTGGAGGACAGGGGAGGGAGGGAATCTTAGGCTGTCCCGCTCTCAAGCTGCCGATTAAAATACATGTAAATCACACAGTGTGATTGATTAGGGTGCCTCCAACCCTGGTTTTCCCTGAGCATGCTGGGTATATAGTACCACTGAATACACTTCTGTTGTTATCTTCCATAACTTTTTTGGCCATAAAAGGCTTGCAGCTGTAAACACAAACACTGATAGGCATTTCAGGGAAGCACGTGTGTAATGAGGCCCTGGCAGAGACCCACCAGCACACACAGCGAATTCGGTTCCTCGAAATTAACATTGATTAACTGTCATACATGCAAAACAACTAGGAACCAAAAGCTGGCTGACTGGAGTCAGCTAGATGAGAAGAGAAAATATTCTCCACCACCTACAGTGACAGGCAAGGTACAGGGTGCTCAAGACCCAGTGCAGACTACCCCATGGGGAAAAATAGGAATGCAGGTATTTTTGATGGGTCTGTAATGCCCAGAAATTCAAATCCCTGTGTATCTGTTGCCATAAAAATGATATTCACATACACACACAAGACAGGATATCTAAAATATGAGCTAGGGAGATAGTCCAGTCAGTATAGTGCTTGATATACAAGCATGGGATACCAGTTGGGATCTATAGAAACAATGTAAAAAAAAGAAAAAAAAAGTGAGTGCTAGCCTGCAATCCTTGTTTTGGGGAGGTGGAGACAGGAAGATCCTTTGTGCTTATTATCAAAGAAGTCTAGCAAAATTGGTGAAATTCAATCTGGTGAGAGAGCCTTATGTCTCGAAGATAGATAGATAGATAGATAGATAGATAGATAGATAGATAGATAGATAGAAAGAAAGAAAGAATAATGGTATATAGGTAGATAATAGGTGACTAGATGATAGATAGGCAGATATATTGATAGATGATACATACATACATACATACATACATACATACATACATACATAGGATGTATACATACATACATACATACATATACACACATGAAGACAGCCAAACAGGTAGATAGATGATAGACAGATAGATAAATAGATAGATACATAGACAGATAGGTAGATAGAATGATGTATATAGGTATATAATAGATAATAGATGATAGATAGGCAGATAGATTGATAGATGATAGATAAATGCATATAAACAGCAAAGAAGTAATTCAGGAATGTATACAGCATGAGCATACATAGTATAAAATTTGCTATAGATACTTCATTATTGCAGATTCTATTAATTAGGCTCTTCCTTAGGTAATAATAATGCAAAGAAAAAGTACCCAAGAAGCTAAGATCAAAATACAAAACCAAGTAAAATACATGTGCACACATTAGATTCAAATAGGGAAACACTTGTGGAGCCACAGGTAGACAAGTAATACGTGAATGAAGAGGTTTCTTCGTGTTTCAAAGAGAGAGTAGAACCCGTGCAAGGCATTTTGAGATGGGCATACAATGTTCACAATTCAAGATTTAAGAACTATACACCCAAACCTAGATACTACGTTGTAAGTCGCAGGCCATCTTAGAATCAAAATGAGAACAGAGCGAGCTATGGTTGGCTGCTTTCCTGCAGCTGCCCGACCATACAAACGGGAGTTCTTGCTTTCTTTTTGGTGACACACTTGCAAAATTATTAGCCTAATATTTATGGTCTAGGCATCCTTCAGGAAGACTGTGGCAATTGGCTTCCTGTGTGTGTTTTGAGTCAGGAGAAAAAAGAGAGTGTGTCACAGATGAACCCAGAAGGGACCAACACAAACTATGTCGTGTTGTATAGTATAAATGTCTAGTATAAAATGACTCACATACTAGACATTTCCGGTTCATGTACATGAGTATGAAAACCAAAAGGGAGGAAGAAAAGTCCAAGGGTAATTACAGAGTGAAGCCATTGAAAAATGGCTGCAAAAGAAGATGATTATACACTGCACATCCAATTTGATCCCCCAAGAACCAAGCAACATCCAAAGAGAACTGAGAATGTACAGAGGGTTTGAAGGATGAGATTACAAAGTTGGCCTTCCTGTTAGACTTTGACTGCTGGGGGAGGGATCACATAATTGATGAGAGGTAAATGTCTATCTCTCACACAGCTCTAAGGGAGACTCTTTGGAGTCGGGGCAAACACACACTTATCATTCCATTTGCAGAGCTGAGATCGGCCCTACAATATACATAGTGTATGGGGCCGGTGTGTATACTCTACACCCACTCAGAGTCACAGAGCTTGAGGGCAGTGACACAGAGACTCAAGCCCCATTCCTGACACCACCGATTCAGGTCTCCTGGTTCCACAGAAGCTAAAGACTAAGGCTGTGTGCAGGTAACAATGTCACAATTGCCTTAGAAAATCAGTGACTTAGTTTTTCTCCAGAACAGTGGTTCTCAACCTTCCTAATGCTGAGACCTTTAAACACAATTCCTCATGCTGCAGCGATTCTCCCAACCATAAAATTATTTTGGTTGCTATTTTCATAACTGAATTTTTGCTACTGTTATAAATGATAACTACTCTGATATGCAGGATCTCTGATGTATTACCCTTGTAACAAAGTCCTTTGACCCCCCACAAGGGGTCGAGACCCACAGCTCTAGCTGCCCTAGCCTAGGGCCAAGGGTTCATGAACCATTTCTGCCAATGGTCTATTGAGACATCTCTCAATAGTAAGTCAAGTCAGCCAGGAGGACACTGGATGTTGTTACCGTCCAGAACCCACGAAATTCCCTCCCCCTCACACAAGGTCTACATGATCGTGGTCATGAGTTGATTTTTATTCTTTGATTCATATTCCTGTTTATGAACCTAGGAAGCATCTCTCCTGGATCTCCTAAGTCCATCTAGGATGGATTTCAGCAATTAGAGAGGTCCAGAGAACACTCAGGGGTGGTGAAATTGATCTTGTACTGCAGGCCACACCTCCCTGAGGATTCTTCAACTTTTCAGAGCACAGAGATGAGACTAAGACTTTGGGGAGCTCCTGGGAAGTCCTGTGTCTTCTTTAATTGCTTTTCTCCCTGGATGCTTCCCTGGCCTCCTGAGCCATTTTCTCCTCATAGCTGAAGGGTTAAGCTGCACACCTCCCTTTGGAGGTCTGAGGTTTTCCTTTAAACATTCATTAATATATTTTTTCCGTTATTTTAAGTCAAAATGAATCTTGGCTGCGCTAGTACAGAAGCAAGCATCTGTTCCAACCCAGATTCATCATCCCTCTCCCCTCTGCTATCTTCTTCCTGATTAATCAATTAGTTTAAATCCGTATTCAGTAATAATGTCAAAGGACAAAGTAGTAACAGTGCAGTTCTACCCTGCAGCTCTCGGGGCCATTCCGTCTGAAGTCTCCTCTATTGTCATGGAAACACAACACTACTTTGATTTTGGGTAGGCAAGAGATAATGTATAAAAGTATTTCACTAGCTCCTCTTTCTCCATACTTACATTTACGTTCTCAGAGATCTAGATTACCTTGCACAGGGATCGGTGGCTCTGCTTAGGCTTGGCTAAGCAGACAAAGCGCCTTACTTCAGCAAGCACAAAGATATGCAGCATGATGGTTTACAAATTCAAGTCAAACCGTGTAACAGGTTGCTATCCTTAGATGCTAATCACTGAAACCGTGACAAAAGTGAAGCCAAGCGACAGTCGACAGTGACATGGAGATATGAGAAATTCTCCAATGGGTGGATTATAAAATGCCTCTTGCCTCTGCATAATAAGCATAATTTATTGATTCTCTCTGAATATATTAAGAGAAATGACGCATGTAAGATAATCATTTATGCTAAAGATATGCAGCCAAGAAACACAATCCCTGCTTGCAGAGGGCCCTGGGCTGAGAGCACAGGCCTCCGCTTTTTCACTCTCGCCCCTTTTCATATTTCATATTTCCCCTGGGAAAGATGGCTCATCATCTGGCTTTTCCTCATGTGGAATTCCTCTACAATAGAGCAAAAGTTACATGGAAAGCACATTTTCTTTTGGGGTTCTCATTTGTAGGGGAGCACTCTCGCGCGTCTACTTCATTTACTACGGGCGGCATTCGAAAGCTAACTCGTTCCAGAGAACCTAACACTTACAGCTAATTTCTGACATAACATTTGGAAATAGCTTGAAGTGAAAGCCCACTATTGGCTTTTGCTGTCTTTATGAGCCAAATGCAAACGGAAGCTGAGGCAAAAGGACAATTTACCTGTAAACCGTGTACTTTAGTCCCATTCCAGAAACATTAAGTTTGGTGTAGGGCTTGTAGTACTATTATTTACTTGAAACAAAAAGCTTGAGAGGGTTGAGAAGAAAAGCACACATGTTTACGTCTATCATGATCCTATACTCACCAGTTTGTAATCTGGTAACAGGTCTTCAAATAGCAGGTGGTTTCCTATGGATTCCATGGTATGCCCTATATTATATTATATTATATTATATTATATTATATTATATCATATTATATTATATTAGTCAGCAGGCTCACGCTGTGGCTGGGGAGGTCAATAAGACAAATGATAATGGAAGACACCATGTTCCTCTCTAATCGCGGTTGCTCTTGTTTTTTTGTTTTTTGTTTTTTTTCCCACTATTACCAGTGTCTGGGTTACCTAGAGGAAACATTGCTGTCTCATCCTGAATCTATGCAATTGGAGTGGGTTAATTCCACCTGTGCTTGGAGAGGGCCTTGCTGAGATCTAATACTGGCCAATCAGATCCCT
Organism: Mus minutoides; assembly: GCA_902729485.2. Taxonomy (NCBI): domain Eukaryota; kingdom Metazoa; phylum Chordata; class Mammalia; order Rodentia; family Muridae; genus Mus; species Mus minutoides. The sequence continues at coordinate 81,501 of CACVCL010019202.1, read as the reverse complement.
CTGTACCTGGATGCACAGTGATTGGTTCCAGCCTTAGACACAATGCCAATCCACAAAGAGTCTTTTCTTGGGAATGGAAGGTAGGATGGAAATTCTTTTCCTGGAGCTTCCAGATAGCTCAGATGGTAAGGGCATTTGTTGCTAAAGTCCAGTGACCTGAACTCAATCTTCAGAATGCACATGAGAAGAGCACTGACTCTGATCCCTGCATGCACTCCTTGGCCATCTCTGCCCACATGCACACGTTCTAAACACCCACACACAGTGACAATAAATACATTTATGAATCATTCTCCTTCTCACTATGGCTGCCTCAGAGTAAAGCCTGTTGGGAGACGAGGCAGGAAGAGCCAGAAGACAGACTGGAGGAAGGGGTCAGGGGAAGCAGAGAGAGCTAAAGGAAGCGATTCTGTCATTGGGGTGGTTAGCCTTGGCAGTGGGCCAAGCTCAGAAGTGCAGATGTGTCACCATCCAGGCAGTGATGGACTCTGCCTGGAGACACAGGGGAAAGTGGCCCCCAAGTGACACTTGCCTTCCAGAAGCTGCCCTCCCCAGGAGGATGCCTCGTTACCTCTATCATGTCCAAGAATGCAAACCCAATGACGAAATGCCACGCCTAGACATTTGAATACGGATTATGATTTTGAACCTAGTGCCGTGTACCCATTTGCACAGTTGTGATTTTTCACAGAGTGGGCCTGCTGCTCGCCTTTGATGCGCCCCGCAGGTACTACACGCAGAGAACCCTGCAGAGAGAAACCTAAGACAACTCAGTTGTTTTTCTCCATTCCCTTCTCTCCTCCTGCTCCCAGTCCCTCATCAGACCTAAACACAACTGCCACCATGCTTCCTAGGAACAGCTCTGTCTACTCAGGTTGGACTTTCTTGTTCTATGCTCTGAAAATGTTTGCTGTTTTGGTTTTTTAGGGGGTACATCTGACAATACCTGGGGTATTTTTGACTGTCACAGCTGGGTGGAAGGTTACTGCCTGCATCTTGTGAGTAGAGGCCAGAGATGCTGTTTAATATTGTATAATGTATAGAAAGCTCATACATTGAAGACTCATCTGGTTTAAATGCCAATAGGACTAAGGTAAAAGATTTATGCACATGATCTAGAATTAGTCATCTGTTTTGGTAATTTAAAATAATTTTAGTACTTGTGTGTGTTTGTGTGTGTGTGTGTGTGTGTGTGTGTGTGTGTGTGTGTGTGTGTGTGTTGGCTTTCTCCTTCCATGTGAATTCCAGAAACCCAACACAGGTCCTCACTTCAGCAGCAAATCCCTCACCTGCTGGCCCCCAGTTTTTACATCTTTCCCCTTACAGTAAGTTCCTAACAGTCATGGACGGAGTCTTCTCTGAGTCTACGCTGTTAGAGTTCCAGAGACTCCCAGTAGAGGCACAATACTTACATGCCAAATGTCATCATTAAAAGACAAACAAACAAACAAACAAACAACCCATCTCCAAAACATTACAGCAATTCCAACAAAAGATGGCACCCAAGCCTCCATCCCCCCTTTGTTCTACACAGGGGCATCGGCAGACAAAGTTCATCTCCACGTCCGCTTCTCATATTCTACAAGCAGATGTTCGGAGTTGCACAGTAGTACTTAGGTCTACAGGATGCAGCCTGGTCCATGTGGAAACACTGGCCTCAGGATCTCCCTAGGATGCTGACCCAGATTATTGAAAGTCCCGTTGGCATCCCTCCCACTCTGAGCTCGCAGCGCTGACAAGCCTGAAGCCATGTGGAATGATGATAAAGCCATGTCACGTTCTTCATCTATACAGTTATTCAAAGTGGCACCGTGGAGCTCTGCCTAGAGCCACAGGAGACAGAGGCTCCTGCTGAGCAGGCTGGCTTCCCTCCCCAGGAAGAGCTTGGATCTCACTACACTGTGTCTTTAGTGACTGATACGTCTTAATTTCTATTTCCAGTCATAACATTTGCTTTAAAGCTTCAATTCAAGTGCACATCCAGCTAAAAATATTTTTGTATAGGAAGCTATTTCTGGAAAAGAGGTACAATGTAAAAAAGAAAATTTGGGGGAAAGGTCCCAGTTAATTATTAATCCAAATCTAAAACAAGGCACTAAAATGTATTTCCTATGAACAATAAAAAGTAACTTGACTTACAGGCTGAAAGTATGTCCTTAAAAGCTAGTTACTAAGTCATATTGGACCCACTTCATCTAAAGATGCCGACCTTCTCACATGAGGCAGAGCTTTAAATATACATGGAACCCTCACTTGAAAGCTTGCAAATTCATTCATCTTTTATATTCTACATTGAAATTCTGTGCAGACAATGCTTTAAGATTAGCATTGCATACAGTACTGCTTAGTTAGAACGTAGAATGCTCGTTCCTCTCAAATCCTCTGTCTCTGGTTCTCACTCTACCTAAACACAGGCAGGGTGTGTTCAGGGGTGGGGGTGGGGGCGAGTTTCAAGCACGTTTTCTATATTTTTGTTCTTGCTGCTGTTTTTTTAATTTGGCAGCTACACTTAAGTTTGATTTTCTGGATACTGAGAGAATATAAACACTCAGAATCTATCTTCTCTAATCTAGCATCTCTGGGATTTTCATTCTAGTCTCTCACTTCAAAGAACCCAAACCCTTGTAGTCTAGAAAAAAAAAAGTAGACTTTAGATCTTAGACCAAATAAAATCTGTGTGAACAAATGAATGGATTCCGTGTGGTGGATGAAGGGTGAGGCCCCATGAAGCCAGTTAGAAGCATTATGGCAGATTTCCCGAATTCCCTGGGTGTAGGCATCCTAAATAGAGTTGGGTACAACAGTGGCACTGTACAAGCCATGAGAGTATGCAGAAGAGAGGAATAGAACCGTTTGGTCACTCTTAAAGCACACATCAAAATCAGAACTCTCTTAATGTGGCTAATGGATAGTCTCAAATAGGAAAAAGCAATGTCTACTTATAAGATTATATAGAGATTATTCTTAAGAAGAAATGGCCTAAGATGATTCTCTGAAACAAAAGCCCTATGCATGTGGGAGATATTTGTAAGAACAATCAAAAGGAAAAAAGGAAAACCTTCTTCTATTCCTGTAATGGAGTAGCTGGAATTTCCTTGGGCATGAGACTGATTGATAGATAAGTCATGGGATTCAGAGCTAGTTCTTATTCATTTCTCTCCCATCAAGCATTTTGCATGTCGGGTGCTTGCCAAGTGGTTCCCCATTGATTCTGCCTACTGTCCTGATTAAAGAGATATTAAAGGTGCTCTTCAACTAGAGCCCAGAAACTCATTGGCAAAAGAAAAGAATTCAGCTCTCTATCCAATCTCTGTAGAGCATCTAATAGTCAGATCAAAGGCGTCGATAGAGTATAATTGCTTTTGTTGTTACAATCGCTTCCCCCATTAAGTAAGTCGTAGAAAAGAAGATCTTTCTCTTCGAGTTGTTAATACGATGCACGGCTACAATGGGCGTTTGATTTTCAATGTCACAAAGGGAAAGGGGCATGTAATGATATATCATTCCTATGGAAGAATGGCCCCACTGTGTAATGATATCATTCCTATGGAAGAATGGTCCCACTGTGTGAAGCAGCTGATTTGGAGCTTTCTATCTAGGCAGAGGATTGTCAAAAGGTGAGTGTTTGAAGAGATACCATTAAAGCCAACCATGAACCCTAATGGTCTGCAAAGGACAGTTAAGTGAGTTAAATTTCATCTTGTGCGACCTTCTGAGGTAGGTTTGAAGTAGACGATGGATGGGCAGTTCTGGGACAGGGGCTTCCAACGTGGCTTTCGGTGCTTTGGTGATTTTTAGCTCTGCTGTCGGGTGTGGGAACTTGTGCTGTCGGCACACCAAGCGTGTTCTCATTTCTGAGAGATGAGCAAGGCATCAAGAACCGAGAACGCTGGTGCACGTGGATGCTGATGCGGGAAGAGCCTCCTTGTTATGGTACAGGAACAACCACTGTGAGCGCAGCCGCATGGGGCCGCATCATTCTCAGCAGGGTAATGATGGGTAAATAGCAAATGAATTGAGTGAGGACTTTAGGGATGGTCATGCCACACTTGTAGGTGCTGCAGGTGGTCTGTGTCAGGGACAGAATCATCACTGAGCTTGATGCACTTGAAGACTTCTAGCTAAGGTGTCCTAGCCCCTTGGGAGGTGCTGGTATCTGCATCTATGCCCCTTCCCTTCACTGCTTCTGGGGAGAACCAACCCCGTTCCAGTAAACACTTTCTCCATCATAATACCTTTGGTCAGGTGTTGGTCAAGTCACAAAAGTCACAAAACCGAAAGTTCCAAGAGATCGAGAACAGACAAGGTTTCATCTTATAAATGAGAAAAGTAAAGTTCAGGCTGTTTAGGTGCCATGATCAAAAATTCACTCAAAGGTAAAGTAAGCAATCTGTGAGTCTCAGTAGTGGAAGCAAAGCTATCTTAATTTTTATGATCATTTTCAAGAATGAAAATTCTATTGTAGAACATAATCAAGTTAGTATGTGATGAAATTAATATTACCCTCATTTTACAGAAGAGTAAAAATCATTTAAACACACATGTATCTATCTATCTATCTATCTATCTATCTATCTATCTATCTATCTATCTATCTAGAATTTCATTCACATATAATGTGTATTTTTATTATACTGCCCCTGATTCCCTATCCTTCAGCTCATATCCCCAGTTCTTTCACTCAACTTCATAGATCAGAAAAATAGAAAATTCTCAATGCTAGAGACCTGGATGACATTTCTAAAGCTGCCATGACGGAAATAGATTTAAACTAGGGCACTAAGACGCTGGGTTCCATGGGCTATGTCTTTACCTACTCATCAGTGTGCCTTCTGGACACAGTTTAAGCAATCTCAGGCTTCATCCATCTTGGTTAGCAAAACAATATCATCAAATGCTACTCTGAGCACATTATTTGAAGTGCTTGAACTTAAGTTCAAGAGTGTCCAGGCCCAGGGTGACCCTCGGATGGATTGGAGGCACGAGATTCACATGGTTTCATTTCTCAATTTTCAAGAAGATGTGAAGTGGTTTATGTTTGACTTTAAAAATGGACCATCTTTGCATTTTCCCTCTGAGTTCTGCTATATTTCATTAAGCAAGAAAGGTTTCTTCGGTTCCTCTCCTGGTAATATGAAGTGATCAGTCACAATCACCTGCCACACATAATTTAGGATCCATCCCATGGAAAGATTTTCCACATGCTCCAAGGTAGAAATTTACATTTTAATATCCATAGATAAAGAGCTATAGCACTATGTATTACATTTTTCCCCACTATGAAAACCGTTTTCAGGAATTTAGACTGTTAAATAATCATCCCTTTTATGATGCTAGTGTTAAAGACACATATAAATCCTGAATCTATAGTATTACTAGCAATTTTAGTGCTTTGCTTTTTGTAGCCAACCATGGAAGACTTGCCTTTACAGTCTTCTCTGCAGAGTCATCTTAATTATAGGGAGATCCCGTTACAAATGCCTTTCCATTTACAAGTGCTTCAGCTGGAATCTGAAGTTGGTTTTATTGGAAATGATGAAAAATGACTCTTTCTGGGACATAGACTTAAGAGTCAGGATTGGAGGTGAATTATGTTCTTTGGTCTTTAGGAGAATTTAAATGTATCATATCCTTTTATTTTGAGCTGTCTTGCTCAAGGGATTTAATTTAGCAAAACCTTACAGATACTCAGAATCATGGGATAGCTTCAGGAGGAAAGGTGGAGGTTATCCTATTCATTCCACACACTCAACTGACAGGTATATCGATCCTCAGACAGTTTCAGAGCTTCTGGTAAATTTAGGATGGCAGATCCTATCTGTGGATCCTTTTGACTCACAGTCACACTTTGCTGACAATTGTGTATCAGTGTTTTTCTTTTGACATAAACCATGTAGAGGCAAGATGCCTGACCCCCCCCCCCAACAGGATTTTCTTTTTGTCTTTGTTTTTCCCACTCACAACCTTTAGTCAAGCAGATACAATATTATATATTCACCTAGTTATCTGTCCTTCTCCTCCATAGATTGTCTGCTCTATGAAGATAAAAACTTATGAGGTATCTAACGATACTGGGCACATAGTATACAACCCAAGTTATCAGTGTTAAATGAAGTTCCAAGTTGAACATTAAACACGCTCATGTATACTGCATCTTATTTATTGGAATGCCCATGTTTGCTCTCCCTAGAGATTAAAAATGTATCTTAGAGGCCAGAGAGATGGCTCAGTGGTGAAAAGCCCTGGCGGCTATTCCAGAGGACAAGAGTTGAGTGAATGAGGAGGAAACCAGAAGACAACCAGAAGGATACAGATCCCATATCATTTAAAGCAGGACTTTAAGGAGAATTTTGTACAATAGTGTTCATAGGAGAATTATTTATAGCAGCCAAACCATGGAAGGAAGCAACATGTGTCTAGAGGTGGTTTAATAGATATTATGTATAGTTTGCAAATGGAATATGATAGTGGAATGTTATTCAGATTATATATGGATGACCCTTGAAGAACTTAGGCTAAATGAAATTACCCATCCACTAAAGGATTGATATTACATGATTATTTATTTTGGCATACAAAATAGTTAGATTCATAGAGACAGGAAGAGAGGTGGGGATAGACCGTAATAAACATGCTTCCCTTTGAGAAGATTAAACACTTTGGAAATAGACTACGATGAGAAATGCATAGCAAGGTATGCGTGTTTAAATGATATTTTGTTTTACTTCAGGGAAAAAAAATTATCCCAATGAGAAACCTTTATAGCCACTGAATTGAAAGAAAAAGCAAACCTCCAACAATTCCAAGGATTTGCAAATGGAGTGGACTGATCTGTGTCCCCTTAAACCTTATATTCATATATTGGCACTTCATGAGGGTCCCACCCCACTGCATGGTTACACCAGAGACAAAACGTTTGAGGCGTTAAGGTTAAATGAGTCCGTCAACGTGGACACCTGAGCCAAGAAGACCATTGTCCTCATAAAAGTGAGGGAGACACCAGGAACTTTTCTCTTCTGCCTTGTGAGAAGGGCATGGGGGTGACCTTCTGTGAGCCAGGAAGAGAAATGCTCTTGCATAAACTCCATCATGGACTTCCCAGCACTCAGAACTGTGAGGAAGAAACCTGTTACTCACCCACCCATTTGATGGACTTTCACTGTGGCAGCCTGAGCAGAATTAAGTTAAGAGTGACATAACACTGTTACTGAAAAATTGCTCAGTGGGTAAAGTACTTGCTGTGTGCATAGGAAGACCTTCATTAGCTAGCCCAGAATCTACAGAGAAGCCCATGTCTCTATCCTCAACTGGGGAGGAAGACATGGATAGAGTTAACTCATTAGCCAGTATAGCCAATCACTGGGCTCCAAGTTCAGTGAGAGAGAGACCCTGTTTCAAGAAATAAGATGGGGAGAGATTGAGGAAGAGACCAGACATCAACCTTTGATCCCCACATGTCTGCTCATACATGTGTATGTACATCCATATGCACACATGACTGAACCCATGTAGACATGTCCACACACATGCATAAAGAATGAAGTGATGGCCGGTTAGACACAAGAAGTCTGCCATGGTCATGCAAGGCCACAGAGATGATGTTCATCCAGACAGCAAGGCCACTGTGCAATATGAACACTAGAGAAACAGAAGAGAGAGTATCAGAGGCACAACATAGAAACAATAAACTTAAGAGCAGGCTGAAAACAGGGACCAAAATGTGGATGAAATCCTTGAGAATGGTAGCTGGACTTCACATGCCCATCCACGGTGTAAATTTAGAGCTGGCTGTAGGCTCATTGATATCCCATTAGTCTTTAAAGAAGGTGCATGTACTTTATATAACATGTATGTGTTAGCAATTAAAACTTAATCAAACCAATGGTATTAACTGAAGAATACAATTCAATAGTTTTATTCAGCACAGTCCAACATTTTTGCCAACAATTTCAAATCTTTCCTCTTATATTCTTACTCTTTTTTTTTTTTGTAATTTAAAAAAGTGGACGAATTAAGTGAAGTAATTTCTTTTAGTTTAATGATACCTAACCTTTATTTTTTTCTGGGCCATGGAATCCTCTATGGATCGCCTGGGCCCTCCTGTCCTATTAGCTGGACAATTGTACAATTTCCCAGTGTAAATGTCTATCACATGCTAATGTGGGACAGAGAGAAGTAGAAAGGTGTAAATAAATAGAGTGTAAGTTGCAAGTTTCAGATGTAATTGGGATAATTTTATCCCCAAATTCTGCTATAATAAATTCCTTAGACTGCCTAAAAGGGTGAGACACATATATCACAATTTCACCAGAAAATGTGACAAACTCGATGCCGGTGTAAGCGCCCTGGAATAGTTAGAGCCTCCTGGGTACTGCGACTAATTCTCTTCATCCCGGAGGCTAGGTATCGGGCCATAAAGATACATGCTGCAAGCCGATAGAGACACTGCAAGAATAGTTTCCACATCCACAACCTCACTGGGGGGTAAGGACTATCCTTGTTAAAACAAACAAACAAGCAAACAAATAAATACCATAGTCATATTTGTTATAGATTTGAGGGAAAGCAAAGAGTTTTAAAAATGTCAAAATCACTAAGAAATACTACATTTTACATTTTATTCCACCAAGGTAAATAGATAATTCTGGGGCCAATGATGATGGCACACATAAATATCTTGGGGACATTCACATAGATCATTTAATTTTATTTGCAATGTGTCATCCTTGACAGCTATTAGTTTCCCTGCTTCATCTGAGAAGAGAGAGAGGGAGAGAGATGGAGCTAACTGGGTGGTGTTACAGGGCAGGTAGGGTGTTACAGGGCAGGTAGGGTATTACAGGGCAGGTAGGGTGTTACAGGGCAGGTAGGGTGTTATAGGGCAGGTAGGGTGTTACAGGGCAGGTAGGGTGTTACAGAGCAGGTAGGGTGTTACAGAGCAGGTAGGGTGTGGGAATGAACTCTGGTTCATGCTCATTCAAAAGTCCAGAGCCCTGGAACTTTCTGTATCTGAGGATACCTCCCTCACTGCCTTAAAGGTGATTTTAATAAGAATGGCCCCCAATACCTAGAGCTACTCAGCCAGGCCCCTTGCTGTTCCCCCAAATTTAATGGCTTTTCTTCACATTTTTGGCTCAGGCCTTGCTCTTTAATTACATTTTCTTAAGATAAGCCAGCAATTAAAACACAGATTTGAGCCCATTCATCTGTAACCATCTTTGAAACTCAGATAATCGCAGCCACGATGAGTCTCAGGGTGCTTTCTCTCCATCCAGTGTTGGCCTGAGTTGATGCAGAGAAGGTGGGGTCAAAGCAAAGGGAAGGTCTCACCACTGAGTCTTCCCAGGATTGTATTTACCTGCCCCGTGGAGCTTTGTAAACTTAGAGGTAGCCTCTCATGGTTTGGTCAGGTGTGCACAAAATGGTGTGGACATCTTATAGAGTAGTTCCTGACACATGATAAGATCTAGGAATTGTTATTGGTGTCGTGTGTGCAGACATGACATCTTGTGTGTGTATCAAATTATCATTCAGCAATTATGCTGGCTACTTTTATGTCCGTTTGAAACAAGATAGAGAGGAGGGAACCTTCAGTCTCTCAGTTGGGAAAATGCCTCCTCCAGAAGACAGAGCTGTGCGTAGTTAAGACTGTAAGCTTGTATTTTATTAGTTAAAGGAAGTTAATTAATGATCGATAGGGGAGGGCTCAGCCCACTATGCGTGGGCACACTCCTGGGGTCATAGGTCTGGCTTCTATAAGCAAGAACCATCCTTATGGCTGAGCAAGCCATCAGGAGCTAGTCACTAAGCAGGCTCCCTTCATCACAACCTCTGAATTTTCCGGATTTTTCTGCCCTGACATCCTTCAATGATGAGTCAAAATAGCCTTTCCTCTCCGAGTCGCTTTTGGTGCTGATATTTCCTTACAGGGATAGCAACCTTAATCAGGAGAGTATTCCTCTCATTCCAGTACCAAGACCACCATTGCTGATAGAGGATACTCGGGCGGGGTGGTAAGGTGACAAGCAGGAAGGGAGAAAAGAAACAGGAAGGGTTCTGAAGAGGCTGAGCTTTACATCTGAAGGGTGGATCAGAATCTGGCTATGCAGCTATACACATCACAGGGAGGAAATCCAGAAAGCAGACGGAGCTCCTGAGGGCCCAGCGTGTGAGAAGGGAGAGCACAACCCGTGGCATCCACGGCGTAACACACAAATGGTGACATGGACATGACCTAGCTGACCAGGCTTGCCAAGAAGGTAAGGTGAAAGGTGACTTTTTCCATTAGACAGGCCATGAACAAGGACTCTAGAATTTAGAAGGAGAAAAAACAAAAAGAACAACCTAGCCCAAATCACCCATTTGAACTATCCTCAAACTCTTTGTTTTTATTTCTCTTTTTCTAAACAGGCTTCCTCTGTGGAACAGAGTCGTGGCTGTCCTGGAATTTGCTCTGTAGACCAGCCTGGCCTCAGACTCACAGAGATCCACTTTCCTCTGCCTCTCCTGTGCTTGGACTAAAAGTGCTATCCTCAAATTCTTAAACACTTGTGTCTTCTAATATGAAAGCCTGTGGTCTCGGAAATAAAGTGTGCAGGAAACATCTGCAGCAAATATCCGCCGGGCTATTTTTCTGCTAAAAACAGACAGAAAAACAAGCAAAACTGTGCAAGAAGCTGGATGACTCTACAAGAGGCAGCGACACAGGCAGAATTAGAATGGAGGCTGAGATGACCTCCTGGGAGACAGGGCTAAGCACCTCCTACTTCCTGTTTCCCTTCAGCAGTAGCCTCTTGTATGTGTGCTGGCCTCATATCATCACTCACACATCTTCCTCTAAGATGCTCTCATCAACACACTTTTGGCCTGCTATCATCTACTAAGCCTTCAAAGTATAAAAGGAGACTCCTACATATAGGGAGCTTCCCACTCTCCATCCAGGTACCCTTGTCTTGTTGCAGGAGCTCCTTGCCTGTTTCCCCGGTGGTATGACGGTGGTTGTCATAAATTCTCCAATTTCCCATAAACCATAAGGTTACTTAATACAGGGACTCTGGCTAGTCAGAACAAAGATCATGCCTGGCCCTTAAGTCCTCGCCCATTACTTAGTACCCCTTGAGTGCTGGCCCATTACTTAGTACCCCTTAAGTCCTAGCCCATTACTTAGTACTCATTGAGTGCTGGTTACAGGTAGCTTGTCAGTTCAACTGCAAGGCAGCCTGGATTGGAAGGTAAATGCATCATTGTTAAAACAATAAGATGACTTCTGAACGGACTCTATTTCCATACCTTGAAACTTCAAATAGGTTATAGGACAGATGGCCCCAGCATATCAAAAGTAGCAACGGAAGGTTCAAACAGCCTCACAGCTGGTTTTAAGAATGTAAATCCCATTTTCTTCCATGTGTCTATTGACACTGCATTTTGGCTGCTACATCCATACACCTTCAAATCAATAGTTATGACTTTATTATTATTATTATTGCAGAACAAGAACAACCCTCTCATCCACAAAATAGGCTGCTATGACACAGCAGGATCATTTCCTCCACAAATGAGCATAAAGGCTGAAGGAGGGGGTATTCAAGGGATTCATGTTTCAAGCAAAAACTGTTCACAGTGTTGCCGCCATTTTCCAAGAGACACTCCTCTCTAGATCTCTCAGAGCACAATTTTGTTGCAAAAAGAACATCATTTTACTTTTAAGGACAACAGACAAAATACTGCCCAGAAAAGTTTGCTACCCACCCCCCTTGAGAATGTAGGGACAAAGTTGCTCAGACAAGTACAAAATATGATGATGAATTAGGACAATAAAACTTCAATGTAAGTGTGTCTGACTTCTTGCCTCCAGAGCCCCTAGGTTGTATAGTGCCAGAGACAGGCCAGGAGGAGATGATAACTAAATGCTCACAGTAGATGTGGTAATACACTTCCATGTTTTAGACAAATACAGCTTTATCTGACACGTCAAGAGACTAAAGATCTGTCCGTTTAGTTCCACTCACTTAGTTCCACCAGCTTTGGGGACACTGAGACACCAGTGGTGACTCATTGAAGTCAAAGTAAACAAAGGCATAAAGATCAAACGTGGAGAGCATGAAGATCTGTATAGTGTTTGCTGAGCACCAGTAGCCAAGTCAGAACTAGGGAGGCTGGCCTTGAGAGATGGGGTGATGGAATGTATTTTTCTATTGCTGTGAGAAGACACCACAACCAGAGAAACTTTGTAAAGACAACATTTATTGGCGGCTTACAGTCCCGGAAGATTAGAATCCATGATCATCAGGCCCACAGGCATGGTAATGAAGTGGTAGCTGAGAATTTACATCCTAACCCATAGGCACAAGTCAGAGAGAGCTAACTGGAAATAGCCTGGGCTTTTGAAACCTTAAAGCCTATCCTCAGTGATACACTACATCTAAGAAGGTCACACCTTCTCCAAGGAAGCCACACCTCCTCCAAGAAGGCCACACCTCCTCCAAGAAGGCCACACCTCCTCTAAGGAAGGCCACACCTCCAAGAAGGCTTCACCTCCTAATTTTTCCAAACATTCCCATCAGTTGGGGACCAGGTATCCAAACCCATGCGCCTATGGGAGCGGTGGGAGCCATTCTTATTCAGACTATCACTGATGTTAGATCAAGGGAAGAAGGGTTGGTTGGGCATGGACAATCTAAGGGAAGAATTTGAGGAAGAACCAGGCTGTTCCCATTCACTCTCATCACTCTTACTTTGGACATTGACTGAGAGTCTCTTCAGCATCAACACCAGGCATTGAACAGACCACATTCACCCAGACCAGATGAGAAGTACAAGTTCAGAATAAGCAAATCAAGATATACCAGAATACATGAATACAATACAATGTGTTTTAATCCTGACTGCTCCCATTATATCCTGATCCCCTACTCCCATCAACCCATCTCCCTTCTGCCTTGATGCCCCCCCCCCTATTATGATTATGATTATTTACAGCTCACTGAATGGAGACCAGTAATTCCTACAGGAGCCATACTTTGGTAGAAATGGGATCCTCCAGTTGAAGGGAAGGAGAAAGACACAAACTTGTGAGGTTATAGACATAGCAACGTAGCCTACAACAGTCCTTCATTCTTTACCAGAAACTGACTGGGCTACCCCAGGGCCAGTTCTAAGAAGCAGTTGCAAATAGACAAGACTCAGAACTTTGATGACACCATCACTCTATTGAGGGAGACAAGCCAGTGTCCAGGTTCTTACAATTCGGTGTTAAATGCCACCCCGTGAGATGTTACAGGCACTAAGGGTATAATAGGAGCAATAAGACAGCCATTGCAAGGAGCAGAGAGGTGTCAGGAATTGGTGACATCTAAATTGAGGTGAAAAAGATGATGACCCCAAAATAGGAAGGATGGCTGAGAAGAGCCAGGAAGAGCATAAGAAAGGCAGAAGTATGCCTTGTGCTTGGTGCATCCCACTGGCTAGATACAGCTTAGGATGGAACAGGGTGTTTAGGCGCCTGTGTGTGCACGTGTGTTTATGTGTGTGCATGCATATGTGTGTGTGTGTGTGTGTGTGTGTGTGTGTGTGTTTGTATTTCTGTAACCAAGAGAAAAATGAAGAAGATTGTTAAGTAGGAGCTAAATCTGGTCTTACATGTAGGATGACAAAGTTATTACATAAAGAAACACTGCAGATTTGGGCGTTAGGAAGTTCCCACTGGCTGCAGGGAATAGAATGAGGTTGTCGGGGATCAAGGGAGGGCCCAAGGGGTCTAGCAGAAGCAACTCAAGGACTGGTATTTTAAGAATGACTGTTAAGACCATTTGCAAGAATTAGTGACCATTGGAAGACCCTTAAACCTCCCAGGCCCATAACCCAACTATGATATTTAACAATTACTGTAATTAAAATAATGAGAGCAGTGCAGAAAAGAGGTGAATCGATCATAGGATAAAAATTGAAGCTCTAGGGCTGAGGGTGCATTGGGCTTTCTGTTCTGACAAGGCTGGCTGCTGGGTTTATTTTGTAAAGCAGGTAAGCATACGCCAATCTACCGACCACATAAATTCTGGATGAAGTTAAGGGTTTAAATGCATAAAGATCAAGCAAGACTATTAGTAGGCAATGAAGAAAAGAGAAGTAGCAGATGCTAAATAAGCCCAGTGATACAATTTAGTTGGTGAGGTGGCAGGGATTTAAGGGGGGCTCACAGAATCTGTGGGAGTAGATACAGGGAAATCAAGGTCCCCTGTATTCTTAGTGGGAGCAGATCAAAATGGAGTTGTCTTTTCCAGGAGAGAGCTTGGCAATACAAACCTAACCTTTGAAATGTAGTCTTCTGGGTTCAGAAACTTATTCTTTAAGGGTTATTTTAAGAAACTACCAAGACAGCTTCATGGAAATGTAAGACAACAGCCATGTGTTAAAACAACCAAATTCTCTGTGATAAGAAGAGACCGCTCAATGGTGGCTGCTATTCCAGAAGACCAGGGTTCAATTCCCAACATCTACATGGCTACAACTGTTTAATACCTCTAGTCCCAGGGGACCCAACATCCTCTTCCAGCTAAGACAGGTACTGAGTAAACTTAGTGTGTAGACATACATGCAGGCAAAACACCCATACACAGAAACATAAATCAAATCTCACAGAATGTCCTGTTAGAGATTAAAAAAAAAAACAAAAACATACAACTACCTTAATGATTTGAATACTCACAAAATAGCTTTGTAGGGAAGGCAATAATATGGCAATAAGGTGATTCTATTATATATTTGAATGGCAAAGGGAGAAAACTACAGAGAACTATTGACGATAATTTTGCCTAGTGTTGGAATTATATTCATTTCCGTGCTGAGAAACTTTCGTGTAATAAATACACTTTCATTCTTTCAGGAAAGCAAGAATTGCATTTTTCTTCATTATGAAGCGCAAAAGCAATGGAGCTCCTGTAGCTAATAGCTCAGGAGGGCCCAGAGAGGATGCACCTGCCCGGAAGAAGCCCAAGCATGTGCCGGCTACCCAGCCTCTTCTCCCCATTAAAGAGAAAAACTGATGGCAGAAAATTCTTTCTACAAGAAAACTTCAAGGAAAGAGAAGAAAATCCTCGGTAAGGGAGGCAGCAGTAATGCTGAATAAATTATAATGCATTTTGCACTTCATTTGTGTAGATAACATAGACACTTAACCACAGTTTCCCACCGATCCTCATGTCATCTCTCCTCACTCATCATCAGACCAGGTCAAATACTATAGTCAGACAAGTTAGCATAAAGAAATGCAGCTCTCTGTTGGGTAGGATGTATTAGGTTCTGTTGTTTTCACACGAAAACCATCAAGAAGTGGCTTTATTTATTCTCACTTTGCAACAAATGGCAAACCTTTTCATAATGGTCTAGAAGAGGTGACAGAGAAGGCCATCTTGTTTAGGTAAGGCATATTCTTTGTGTATGCTGTCATAATGGTCTTTAAGGTATCGGTTTGGAGGAAGAGTAGACATTTTCCCTACTATTAGCACTGCTGTTACTTCTACTCATAAAGATAAGAGAAGTTAAAACCTGAAGATTTTATATCCCTAGTGCCTTCAAAGTCAATCACAAATTTAGATTGCACGCTTGATTACAGTGTCAGGATGGCATTTTGTCAGCTTCGTCAAATGACACTTTTAAATGAGAAGTGTTGATATACTGGAGTAGACCAGTGTTATTTTTCTGCCATCTACATAATAAAGCTTCAGAATTATGACGCTCATAAAGTTCAATGCCCTCATCTTATTGACAGGATAATTAAAAGTCGGGGAGTAAAAGCGACTCTTCTTGTATCTAGCTGTCACCAGCAGAGTGGAAACTAGACCTTTAGGTCATGTGACCTCGGAGCCAGTTTTCTCTCTTCAGCGTCTCTCAGACATAAATATCAAGGAACCTCTAACTTCAACAATTTATAGTGTTTCAACACTCACGTCCTTTCCACCACAGTCAAAGGAAGTATTAATTATACTTAGAATTATTCTCATGTTATAAAAGGGGGTCTTGTAACATGACTAGCATTCCAGGCATAGAGCCCAAGGCTTTAGGCTCCAGAGGCAGGGCTTTGCCTATCTGCAATTAATCCTGCGGTACAGCATCGTCCTCCTAGCACAACATGGCCCTTGCCTTTTCGAATCATCAGCAGCTACAATTACCAAAAAGAGATTGCATGAGATTCTGTCATGGAGGAAGGGGAGCTCATAAGGCCACACCCTATCCCAAGATTCATAGGAAGTTAACACTGGAGGGAAAGGAGTTCATTACGCCATGCCCATTCCTGTGGACAAATGACAGTTGCTGAAGAGAGGGGCAAAGAGATTGTGGTATTGTGCCCTTTTCTGTGGTATTGCGCCCTAAGCTGCCTGTGCTTCTGCCACTAACCTTGGACCCGGGATCCTGTAAGTTGCCCTCACTGAACTGAATGTTCACCGAGCTACACTTGAGTGGGATCACGTGTTTTGCCCTTCATTGCTTCACTACCTGCAGTGAGGTGTGTGTTTACTTTCCCGGGGAAAGTTCACACAATAAAATAACTGATTCATTTTCTGTAGCAACTCTCCAATCAAAAGTACTCAAAGCTGGAAAAGTTTTGAAACCATAAGATGCTCTGACAATCTCACAAAAAAAGCCTGACAAATTGCAAGCTGGGGGGGGGGGAGGTGGGGAGACTTCTTTTCAGAGACTATATTGACATGAAGCATTGGCTTTGTATAGGAACTTAAAACTCAACTCTGAGAATAATGAAAGCTTACCACTGTTTGGCTTAGCCCGTAATTCATGAGGACTCTGATCCACATTACCCTGTGTGTCATTAAGGTCAGGAGGCTCACGGCTTAAGTGAAAATCATCAAGGTAAGCGTCTAAGGCTTCAGAGGCAGAGAAATACGGCTTTTCTTTAAACAGGATGGAGCCATCGGCATTAAAGTAGATGCTGCTCATGCCCAAAGCCGCTGGACACCGGGTGCAGGAGGGGGAAACAGATGCTTCTCAACAGACTTTGATGCGGCTTTCTGAAAATAAGCAGCAATGACCATTCCGCCTTTCAGAAAACTCTAAAGACAAAGACAGGCACGCAAGATTTCAGTTAAGTAGGAACACATGACCATACTCATGAATGCTCCTGTGGCTCTCCTCATGCACAATTAGCTTTTAGAAGTGAAATTCCTCTTTGTCCCTCTGTAGATGATCTGTATATAGATGATCTGTATATTGACTGAGGAATAGTTTCGTCAGCTGTATTTAGAAAACCACTATGTTAAGTCCATTAATAAGTCACAGAGGTATTGCTGGCCTTTGTTTTGGGTTTTACAAGGTTGGCTCTGTAGTTCCGGAGTCTTGAGATGCTTTTAATTGCTATGTTAACACAAGGAAAGTCTCCCAAATCTTATCTCTTAGTTTTGTTTGTTTGTTTGTTTGTTTGTCCTCTCTCTGTACCAGCTCTCACTCCATTGAGGGGAGAGGGAAAATAATATATGACAGGAAATGAGTAAGAAGAACAGGATCCCTGGGACAAGAGCGACTGTAAGGGCCTGGCACCAGGAAGTGACCATTGAAGAAGCTCGGAGGAAGAGCATGGGCTCTGACAGACTAAGAGCCGAGCAGCTCTGGAACTCTGCTTTGCCACCTTAGTCAGTTCCTCTTCACACACGTCTGCAAAGGAGACAACCATGGGACACGGAGATGGACGTATCCATAGCAACAGGGTAAGCAAGCAATGGCTAAGGCCGAACGTTAGACATAGGTCATGAGCTTGACCTTAACCACTGTGCTAGGATAGGGGCATTTTGTGCTTACCCATGACCCTTGGCTTCTAAAGGCAGTCCACATGCTGGCCACATTACCTATAACTGGCGGCCCAACTTCTATGGGTCTCTAGTTTGCTTAAAATGCTTAAGAGTGTTCACTGATGGGGGTGGTGGAAGAGTAGGCCGCTCATTGGATAATGAGACATATCTACGTGTTAAAAAGCAAATACTCACTGTTTTAAGTCTTTTTCAAGTGGGTGTGCTATGTTTTCAGAATGTTGCATTTTATGACATCATAATATACCTGGAAGTCACCTCTCTAGAATACTTTGTTTCCTTAATAGAGCTATATAGAAGTCTCAGAGAGCCAGGCGTGGTGGCGCACGCCTTTAATCCCAGCACTTGGGAGGCAGAGGCAGGCGGATTTCTGAGTTCGAGGCCAGCTTGGTCTACAAAGTGAGTTCCAGGACAGCCAGGACTAAACAGAGAAACCCTGTCTCGAAAAACCAAAAAAAAAAAAAAAAAAAGAAGAAGTCTCAGAGAACCAGGAAATTTCTTTTGTACCCACATGCAGTCACGCAGTATTTCTGAAATAGACATGCGGTGGACCCTGATCCCTGAAATAACAGCTCTGGTCCCTGAGCATCTAAATCCTAGATCAAGAACTTGCCTTGAACAAATATAGTTTTGGAGGTGTGTCAAGAACAGTGGGGAACAATAAGCCAGGTAGGGAAAAAATCAGTAAGATCCTTATCAGAGATTAAACTGATGTATTCAGTAATCAAGGGTTAGCCTCATGTATTCGGAAACAAGGTGATAAAGCTTGGACTTGTGTGAGTGAGTGTGTGTGTGTGTGTGTGTGTGTGTGTGTGTGTGTGTGTGTGTTGGGGTCAAACTCAGGCCCTTACAAATACTAGATAAGTTACAGATCCAACTCACTTCATGTTAAAGACCCAACACATCATCCACCTACTCTGATTGGTCAATAAGAATTAGTCATAACTGCCCAAGAGAGAGAGTGGGTAGGAAACCTGCAGGTTGCAGTTTGGATGGAAGGACCTTGGAGTAAACTGGAGTCAGTCCTCTGCAAGCTCCATGCCTCTCTTCCCTCTACTATGTGACTCCTTCATTTTCCCCCCCTTTGGTTTTTCAAGACAGGGTTCTCTCTGTAGAGCCCTGGCTGTCCTGGAACTCACTCTATAGACCAGGCTGGCCTTGAACTCAGAAATTTGCCTGCCTCTGCCTCCCAAGTGCTGGGATTAAAGGCGTGCGCCACCACTGCCCAACTGACACCTTCATTTTAAGTTTTGTTTAATGATGCACAGCTCAGAAGACAGTGCAAGATGCTTGATCCCTGCCTGCTTGGATGGAGGAAGGCTCTACTAGGAAAATGGTACTAAAGTTCATCTCCTCCCCACTCCTCCACCAATGCCGTTTAGATCCCACATCAGGCTTGCCGCTCCTAAAAGACCTCTGACCTGCTCATGATCCAGCCACTGTGCAGCTCTGGAGGAGCCAGCGCAGACGAGAGCCAATGTCACTTTTGTCCAGTGCTCTTCAGCTTGGTAAATTTCTTCAATATCATCCTTGCTAAGACATGGTCTACAATAAGTGCTGAGTGCTCCCTTTCCCTGGCTTTCCCTTTTTCTGAGTCATCCTGAGTAACTGCCATGAGTTAACCTACATGATTGCTGGCTACATGACCCCTTCCCTCTTTACGCTCAAATGAAGGGATGGGTGAGTTTTGAATGTCCAGCCTGTGGCAGTTGCTCAATAAATGTTTGTTGAGTTGAATTCCGCTAGAATGTTCCATTTTCATGACAAAGCATCCCAGGGTGATTACTGCAGCTGTGGAAGTGTTCTGAAAAATTGAATCCTTTGGGCTCCTTAGGAGCTCCTGAGGAAGAATAAAGGAACTGAATGTAGTAATGCATTCAGGCCAAGGAATCAATCAGAGACTGGCTGAGTATGCCTATCTGAAAGCTGATGAGAGTCTGAAGGAACCTCGTCCACACTTGGACTATTTGCTGGTTCATGTATAGCAAATCTTTGGCACCAGACCATACAATGTGTATCTACAGTTCACAGATTTAAATATGCTTCAGCAGCTACGGAGCAGCGTTTTTAAAAAGCAGAAAGGAAACTTGATAATTAAAGATTTATAAAACAATCTAGGAAATCAACATGAAAAGGCTATCAGTGGTTCTGAAAATTGAACACCATATATAAACGTAAGTGAATTTTGTGATTTTTTTTTTATTGTATTATACTCACGGCAAATGCAAATGGTTTTTCACTAGGTAGGCTGACAGAGGGCTGAGCAAAGAGAACTCGCAGGCTTCTGGTTTATAAAGGAAGAGGATCATATTTAATAATGATGAAAAAATCAATACATTCCCTAAGTGTAAATCAAACTGTGGGGTCTTTGGATATTTCCCCTTGCAATTTCCTGTTTGAAGTTGGTCTTCTTGGTTCTCTTTGATAGTGTTTTTAAAGATGTATTCAATCTATAAACTCCTCAGGGTGCACCATCTACTAGGAGGCAACCTGTTTCCTGAGAAATACAGAATTCATCAGTAGGAGGACAAGCAAAAGCCGCTAGCACTAGCGTTCTATCCCTCTTATATTAGGCTAGGCCAGACTCAGCCAGTAGAGTCCATCAAACCTGTATAGAGAGAAGATTCCAGAGATGTAAACAAAGTTCAGTCTCCCTCTCTGATTCAATTCAACTGAACACAGAACTGTTGATTCCCAGTGTGTGAGAAGCCATGTTAAGCACCATCAAGCAAAACCATATATATATATATACTAGACAGTCTTTCCCTCTCCGGGATCCTGGAGCACAGTAAGAAAGATCAAAGCAGCACAAAAAAACGATACAAGACGGTGAGGATGTGATCAGTGGCCGAGAGAGCTTCCCAGAGAGTCCAGAACACAAAGAGAAATGATCTTTGGGGGAGGACCCGGGGAGAGTTTCACTCTAGACATTTAAACTAGACTTAGACAAAAAGGTGCAGGCACACAGAACTGGGAGGAAATCGTGATGCCAGGAAGATGGAGCATAAGGCACCAGCAAAACTGCAAATACAACTCTGTAGACAGCAGATTTCCACGGATCATTGGCTGAGGAGAGAAGATACCAGCGGTACTGAAACAGAGTGGTGATTTTTAGATTTCTAGATTCATTCTATCTTACAAAAAATGAGAAGAGGGCCACAGAAAGGTTCAATGAGATCTAGGAGAATATATCCAATGAGTCATAGAGCTGACTCATTCTTTCCACCACACCTGAGCGTCTTGTCTCTCTCTTATTCTCTAATGAAGCGAGTACAGTGTATCCTAGCTTCCCTTCCTTAATGCCCTTGCAGGAGACTCTAGACCACAGTTGGGGTATCTACCCCACCTGTCCAGCTTACAGAAACCTGCAGTTCATTTTAAACCATTGATAGAATGACCCTCTTGAAGAACCACTTGAAACATTTGGCCAATGGAATTTCTTACTGGCCAAAGTTCATCTTTGGCAGTGTTAGCCAGATTTCAGGTACTATTAACGGATATCTGAGATAATTCCCTTAGAAAGGGAAAGATGTTCTTTATCTCACAGGTCCGGATGTTTCAGTCCATGGTTTTCAGGTTCTAGGTTGATGTAGGACGCCATGATGGGAGATGTCTAACTGAGCCAAGTAGTTCTGTGTATTGATGCCAGGAAGCAAGAGAGAGAAAGAAGGACCCAATGTTCCCCTCAAGGAGATGCTCCAATGACCTAACTTCTCTTTATTAGGCTGTATCTCTGAAGGTCCCATTAAGTCCAATAGCAGCAGGAGCTGAAGTCCAAGCCTTCAATATGAGTTGCAAACAGTGATGTTGTAGCATGCCCCAGGGAAACAAGAAATGCCCAAGTGACATGCTAATCCTGTAGGGTTGTCCAAGGAACTTATTAATCAAATAAAGCTTATTACTAAAGAGATGTTATCTCTTCTCTGTCAAACTATAGGAAAGTTATGAACGCTCAGAAATTAAACTACAAACACATGTGCTGTTGAGTTTGAATTTTGTGTGTGGGGGGAACAAGGGTTTCAAGACAGGGTTTCTCTGTGTTTAACAGAGCCCTGGCTGTCCTAGACTTGCTTTGTAGGCCAGGCTGGCCTTGAACTCCCAGAGATCTGGCTCCCTTTGCCACCCAAGCACTGGTATTAAAGGCATATGCCACCATGCCCAGCTGGAGTTTGACTTTTAGTAGAATACTGTCATCGAGAAGCAACTTAAATATTCCCAGTAGAAATGGCCTAATGTATGTACTTCACACATTATCTCTGTGACAAGATATTGTGACAAGACACATATTCTTTGAAAGACTGCTTACAGATACTGGTCACAATAATTAGAAACATCCAAGTTAAGCCCACAGGCTAATTGTAGTAATTTGGAATGCAGGACAATGCTTGGCATGGTGACACATACTTGAAATACAACACTCTAGAGGGAGAAGAAATCTGTATAGCAAGTTTGAGAGTTTGAGGCTAGTTTTGGATACATAAGGTCTTCTAAAATAATAAATGAATACATACATACATACATACATACATACATACATACATACATACATAAAATTTTATAAACAGAAAGAGGGCCAGCAAGATGCTTAGAGGGTATGGGTGCTTGCTACACAAATTTAGCAATTTGAGTTTGATCCCTAGAACCCACACTGGATGCAAAGTTATCCCCTGCCACACATGTTCACACTCATCCATAAACATACAACAATAACAGATAATTTTTTAAAAATAGAGGAATAGAAAACATTTGAAACCCATATGACATTTCAGATCAAAGACATCCCCTGAGATGTTTCTGTGCTCAGTGGGGAGGGCTGTGTACACGGCCTGGGATGGGACAAACACGGGAGCTGGCCTGTAGGCTGCAGTTTGGGCAGGTCTTCATATTTCACATCTGTCTATTCTGGTGTTGTACTACACTCTGCTTTAGACCTAACTGGCAACCTGCACACTTGAGAATTGAATGCTCCCTTCA
This sequence comes from Mus minutoides, assembly GCA_902729485.2. NCBI lineage: Eukaryota > Metazoa > Chordata > Mammalia > Rodentia > Muridae > Mus > Mus minutoides. The sequence continues at coordinate 58,714 of CACVCL010019202.1, read as the reverse complement.
GAACGCTCCTCATTTATGCAGTGAATCCTTTTGCAATATTCATCACAAGTTACGAGCCTGGCTCTTGTGCCCTGCTGACTGGGTTTAGATCTGACAGTATGACCTTGGGAAAGATACTGACCTCTCTGCCCCTAAACTTCCTCATCTCTAAAGCAGCCTTGCTAATAATACCCAAGCCGTGGAAGTATCATAAGGACTAAAGGGGCTAGAATGTATAAAATGCTTACAACAATACCTACTATGTAAGGGGACTACTCATGAGTCCACAGCTATGTGTTAACTCCCCCGCCCCCACCTCCAGAATACTTGTACTTCCTCAGTTCTAGGGGATCCTATCCTGCCAAGTGAAAAGGTGGTATTTCATCTTGGGAAATATTAAGCACAAGAGCGAGATGGGGAGGGGAGTGGAGTGAGGGAAGCAGAGAGGGAGGAAGAGGGAGGGAGACAGAGACAGACACACAGAGAAGACAGAGAAAGAAAGAGAAACAGAGACAGACACAGAGAGACAGACACAGAGAGATACACACACACACACACACACACACACACACACACACACAGAGAATACATCTAGAATTTTATTCATTGTGTCCACTAATCTCCTTAAATTCACATCCCAGATATGAAAGGATTACTCTAAAGCAGGATCAATACTCGGTTCATTTCACATTCCAGAACTTTCTTTAGAGCCCAGGAAAGCCCGAGGCTGCAGAAGAAGCATCAGCAAAATTTAAATTATTTTGTAAGTCTTAAGCTTCAAGAGTTATTGTGTTCTCCTCCAGGGATCCCGCCTCTCCCTGTGCCATTTCACTTTTTCCTTAACATTCTCCATTTCTCTTTATTTCCGAGTCAGAATGCTCACAGTCACCATTCTTCTGATGTGGATACAAGCACTTCAGCAAAAATAGCTGCCGGAAGATGTTAAACGATTTCATTCACTTTAATACACTGTGACTAATTGGGGAAACAGCAAGCAGCACGTTAGGATTATGTGCGTGCGTTGTCACCACTCATTGGCATTGTGGCGGCATACATTAAAGAGAATTTTAAAATACTGGGTAATGAGGAGCAAAAGTTCCTTTGCTCGGTGGAAATCTCTATGGACAGAGCTTAAGTAAGGAGCAAGGGGAGTTTGTATCCATTATTTCAAAACTACATGATATCAGCCATTTCTGAGTCTACTTTCTTATTATGGAAAACGATTAAAGTCAGAAAGGAACACATAGATTTCCCCAACCCCATCTCCTACCATAAGATATGCTATGTTCTAAGAGTTTTCTTAACAAAGTTGACAGTATCTAGAAGTTATTGTGAGAAAAGTTTAATTATAAGGAAACAATAAACTTCCTCTATAACATGTCTACATTCTTGATTGAGCTGAAAACTGAACCTAGGGTTTGTGAATGTAGGTTAAGTATCTCTCTGTTGGCTCTCAGTGACTCAATGTGATNTAAGATATGCTATGTTCTAAGAGTTTTCTTAACAAAGTTGACAGTATCTAGAAGTTATTGTGAGAAAAGTTTAATTATAAGGAAACAATAAACTTCCTCTATAACATGTCTACATTCTTGATTGAGCTGAAAACTGAACCTAGGGTTTGTGAATGTAGGTTAAGTATCTCTCTGTTGGCTCTCAGTGACTCAATGTGATATAGTCTGTGCTGGTCTAGAACTTATCCTTCAGTTTCTGCAGAGCTGGGATTACAGGCATGCAGCACTCAGCCTGGCTTAATGTGTTTATTTTCATCAGTGGGCAGTGTCCATTTCCTGGGAAAGGTGGTTAGGTTTTCTTAAGAAATATCATTCATTCATATATATATATGCCAGGCATGGTGGTGCACGCCTTTAATCCCAGCACTTGGGAGGCAGAGGCAGGTAGATTTCTGAGTTCAAGGCCAGCCTGGTCTACAAAGTGAGTTCCAAAACAGCCAGGGCTATACAGAGAAACCCTGTCTCGACCCACCTCCCCCCAAAAAAAGAAGAAAAAGAAATATCAGATATTTAAGGGGCTGGTGAGATGGCTCAGCAATTGAGAGCACTGACTGCTCTCTTGAGGGTCCTGAGTTCAAATCCCAGCAACCACATGGTGGCTTATAACCACCTGTAATGAGATCTGACACCCTCTTCTGGCATGTCTGAAGACAGCTACAATGTACTTACATATAATAATAAATAAATCCTTGGACCAGAGAAGGCAGAGACTGAGCCAGCGGATTTGGCCAGATTGAGCAGAAGTCCTAAAAATTCAATTCCCAACAACCATATGGAGGCTCACAGCCATCTGCACAGCCACAGTGTACTCATATACATAAAATAAATAAATCTTTAAAAAAAGAAATGAGATGATAGGAAGTCCGTCCACAATGAGAACTCCAGAGGCAAGCAGAGTGCTTAGTTTCTAGGGGGTTTCAATGCACTAAGGGAAGGGAAAGCATGTGCCGAGGAACTGTAAGCCACGGGAGCGTCATGTGGGGCTGTCAGTGCACAGAGCCAACAGCAAGTCAACAAGGACCCATTCGTGTGTGGCCAGGGTACCTGCCCGGGGCGGGGGGCGGGGGCAGTGTCACTACCTGTCCCTGGCCTCCTTGGTGACCAAAGCTGATTTGAAAACCTAAGTTTTGCATTTCCTTTTTAAGATCCGATAGAACAGTTCCCTATCCTCCAAAGCTCCCGAGGCTTTCATGGGATCTACTACGTAGCGTGCATGTGACAGAAAGGCCCAGAGGAGAATTTGAGACAGGCTGCAGGTCATCTTCTTTAGTCTGAGTCAGAAAGGAGGAATGTTACCTGCCCTACGTGACAGATGACAGAAGGCACTGGTTATTCTAACATGAACTCTTCTACTTATGGCCAGGGTGAACTTAAGAACCATGGTTTATTGTTATGTGACGGCTTTGCCATTCTTAGTAATGCCTGCATTTCTTCCTACAGACTTCTCCATCTTAGATTCTCCATTCTACATACAACTTTCACAAAATTCTAAATTTAAGAAGAACTTTAAAAAAATATTTCCCCCAATTATTAATATTCAATCAATGTAATTACTACTTCATTAGAACTTCATAGAATACATTCATATTTGGGAAAAAAAACAAAAGGAAAACTAGGCTTGTTATAAAGGCTAGGTACCCTTCAAAGCCAAATGGCTCATTTGTAGAATATTGAGATGTTATATTACACCCCCCATCATGAAAGCATCATATATATTGAGTACTAATTTGTGAAATATAAACCACAAGCCATCTAAAGCATCAGATTAGCAATTCCTCCACTTAAAATGACTTAGTATAATAAATGAGTCATCCTAAAGCTGCCTGCCCTTTAGGTTCTTATGATACCTATATCTGATAAGTAGGGATGTCTGTCACTGTGGAAAGCTATAGAGGTGAAGTGACCAGTGATGTCATTATTCAGGAAGAATGTATTAGTACTCACTGTGGGAATGTGTGGGATCTGCCATAAAACCTATCGGGGAGAATCCCTTGCCCGAGCTGTCAGTGGAGCCTGATGGACTTCAGTCATTCTGCTGGTGCAGGCCGAGATTTGACTACACACTGCAATCCAGCTGTCATGCTAAGCATGGAGCCACAAAACTTGTAGGGTAACCAGGGGGACACGGGTAACCAGGGGACACAGAAACACTTAACTGCAGGACAAACATCTTTGGCAACAAAATCCTGAGGTTTAGTGCATAGCATTGGACAGACAGGGCAGATGAAACCTCTGTGCTCAGCACCGGAGAGATCCCCAGGCTACTGAGTGTGCCCAGCCCCAGAAAAAGCCCTTCTCATGCAGACACTGGATAAATGGCCGTGCAGGGACTAGTCTGTAGAGACAGTGAAAATAATCTACCGCAGTCATGACTTTGCATTATTTGCATTAACTATTTTAAACCTTGTGGATGGAAACATGGAGAAAACATGAGACATCTAAGTATTCGTTCCTGGGACATTAAAAGTATATATGGTACAGCCTCAAGGTGTGTGCCTATGCTGTTGAGATTATAACTTCTTTCAAAGAAAAAAATTTGTTGCAGCTGTACATCCAGATTAACTCTCATTTTATACCCATTTACTCTTCTACCTGGGGTTAAGCAGGATTTTCAACTTGCATTTTACACTCATTTGCAGGTATTCGTAGCACATGGTACTGTTCTGTGTGTTTTGAAATCATGTAACTAATTTTGCATATTTGTTTACTTTTTAAAGTTTGGATTAAGTATAAACACACACACATATATATGTATGTATATGTATATTATATATATTATACACATATATTACACATATAATATATATTACACATATAATATATATATATTACACACACACACACACACACACATATATATATATATATATATATATATATATATATAATTTGTCTATATGTATATCTATGCATCATGTGTGTGCCTGACACCCAAGGGAGCTAGCAGAAGGAGTCAGATTCCCTGAGAGCAGACTTACAAATCGTTGTCAGGTACCCTGTGGATGCTGGGAATGAAACCCAGGTCCTCTGGAAGAGCAGTCAGTGTTCTTAACCACTGGGCCATCTCCCCAGGGCTTCATATTAACAAGTTTTGAAGAATAGTTTTAAGATCACAATAAAATTAAGAGCAAAATAGAGTGATTTCCTTTCCACCCCTTGCCCCTCGAGTGCACAACCCCCTCCAGGACCCACGACCCTCTCTGGACACATGCATTCCTTAGAAGTGATAAGCTCTGAGGATGCATCCCTGTACCCCACGGATAGAAGTGAGTCTAGAATTGTGGGTATTGACTCAAAGCCCATAAACAAAGGGAGAAGCTGGTGGAATTGAATCTTCTTTTCTTCTATAGAACAAACCACCAATAGTGGAAAACTGGAAGCAGCAGGGAACATTTCAACTATGAGCAAATTTTGTCAAGCAATAGATATTCATTCTTTTAGCTTAAATTTTGGATACTTCTTACTCAACATAGGATTCTCGGGTCTTACAGGGAAATCCAAGTATCTAGTAACGCCTGGCTTGTATTTTAGCCTGGGAGGATGTGAGGGGTCACAGATGTAGCCTCCTCCAGAGAGGCCATACACTGGCAACTTGTCACCTTTCTTCCCACTGCAACACTGACCCCAGGACCAACAAATTGTTACCATGAACTCTTGTTGCACAGCTACTTGACACTGTGAGGGGACCCCATGCTTCATTCTAGCCAGCCTCTAAGATGGAAAGGGAAATCGTAAGAATGACTTGGAAGGCCCAGGGAGTGTTTGATGTAAAACTGTAGAGAATATATTGATCTGAGAACTTGATGGCTGCCCACTTAAGGGTTTAATATGCAGTTTTCATGCCTAGGTCAAGACTCTCTAGGTGCAGAGACAGCATCTATGTATTTATTAAGTAAGCAGTGGATGCCTGGCCCCTGCGAGCATTTCTGTTTGCAAGCAAACCTCTTCTGACACTTTTGGAAATGCAGTATTTGCCTGACTCTCAAGAAGGGAACTTTCTCTTTGGCTTTTTGGCATTCAGTTCATGCAGTTTTCATCCCTATGATAAAAAACCCTCTCTAGACACCTGGAGACCGTCCTAATCTCCATTTGCTGTTAGATGACTCAACAGGACCAGAGCCAGCTCTGGCAGAACTTATTATCTACGCACATAATGCTTCAGAAGTTGACAGTAGCTCGCCTTTGATTTAAATAAGAAAGAATAGATAGGGTTCATTCTAACTTGAACGCTGTCTCTTCTATAGAGAATTAATCAAAGAGCAGATTTGCTTCGCTAAACTGTTCCTATTAATGGTACAAGTCAGCTCTCTGAATGATTCTTTCTCAATCGGGGATTGTTTATCAGAAAGGGCCCTCCAAGGAGGATGCTGGCAAGAAGTACCTTCAGTCTGGGCTGTGGTCCTCAGGCAAAGCCACTCCTTGGGTTTAGGAAGACACCCAAGTGTGGTTGAATACCTTCCATCTTTTTGAGGGAAGCCTGAAGATTTGATTCTTGACTCTCATAGCCAGTTACAATGTAGCAGGGCTGTTGTGATGGTTTGTATATGCTAGGCCCAGAGAATGGCACTATTAGGAGGTGTGGCCTTGTTCAAGTGGGTGTGTCACTGTGGGTGTGGGCTTAAGACTCACAGCCTAGCTGCCTAGAAGTCAGTCTTCCACTAGCCGCCTTCAGATGAAGATGTAGAAGTCTCAGATCCTCCTGCACCATGCCTGCCTGGAAGCTGTCATGCTCTTGCCTTGATGATAATGGATTGAACCTCTGAACCTGTAAGCCAGCCCCAATTAAATGTTGTCCTTATAAGACTTGCCTTGGTCATGGGGTCTGTTTGCAGCAGTAAACCCTAACTAAGACAGAAGTCCTTGTGTCTCAAACGATGACCTCGAGCTAAGCTTTGTCCCAATATTCTGCTCTAACGAAACAGACCCTCCTTGATCTTTTGTGTTAGTAGCTTATCTTCATTGAGGAAAATGATGCTTGAACATGTTCATTAGACTTAAAAGTTCAAAAAGGAATGCCATTGGGAATACAATCGCCCACCCCATGTTTATGTAAGTTTAGATGGCACATTTTGACCCACAAAGGGCTTCTGTCTCACATTTTACAGCTTTTCCTCAGCATCCAGCATGTGCCAGAGTTTCTCGAAAACGAGGGTAAGATAAATTATTCAAGGCAGCATACCTGTGTCTTCGTGGTAGTAAGAGATAAACTGCAAACTCTACCCTGAAAGGTCTAAAATCTTGTAAGAATGTAATGTGAACGTTGCTAACTCCAGAAACACAAGAGATACTTTAGATGATGATAAATAGTTTACATTCTCTCACTGTGAGGAGGTCGTTCCTTCCTGGTAAACCTGCTGAGAGGAAATCTTTTTGAGCTTAACATAATTGTACACAGTTGTTTCAGTGGCTAGCATGCAATATATATAATGAAGAACATTTAGCCAATTACATGCTAATGCAACGTACAAAGAAATCAATGAGATCAATGTAAACCATGGAGGAGTTGCTCAAGACCACTGTTCCTGCTCACAGGCCCTGGGATGAGGGCTCTCTACAGCTAGGAGCGATGCATGTATGTGTGAATGAATAGCTCATAAAAAGAGTAGTAGACTTATTTGTAGTTTTAGGTTCCAACCTTTTGGGAATGTTACAGGAATGCCTGCATCTGTGCACAGAAAAAAAAATCAACTTCACGTCTCCCAGAAAGGAAGAGCTCCTGGCCTCTCAGCCTCGCTTACACGCCTGGCCTCCCAACCTTGCTCACACCGCTGCCCCCCGCCCCCCAGCCTTGTTCACACAGCTGACCTCTCACCCTCGCTCACACCACAGCTTCCCCCAGCCTTGCTCAAGCCTCCCCCCCCCATACGCCTCACTCATACGCCTGGCCCCACCCCCAGCCTCGCTCACACCGCTGGCCCCACCCTCCAACTTTGCTCACACCGCTGACCCCACCCCCCAGCTTTGCTCACACCAAGGCAGGGTCCCCAAATCTTGTTCATACAGCTGGCCACCAAGCCTCGCTCACACCCCCGCTGGGACCCCAGCCTCATTCACATCATTGCTGGGTCCCCCAGCCTCGCTCACACTGATACCCTCCCCCAGCTGCCCCCGCCCCAGCCTCTCTCACACTGCTCTCACAGCATCAACCCAGATGTCGTTACCATGCTAGTTTACATGCTTTTGCACACGCTCTCTGCACAGCACACTCTTCCTGTAGCTACGCAGATACTTCTCGGTTATGATCGCATCTGAGCCCATCTTCACCCTGCAGCCCCACGACTCCTTTCATGGTTTTGCCTAACCTTGAGAGAGTGTTTCCCTTAACTTCGCTTGCCTTCCTTGTCCATTTGAAATGAGTTCGCACAGATGCCTGGACGGTGTCTGGTCTGTCTGTCTGTCTCTGTATAAACCTCCACAGTTCAGAGTTTTATTTCACCCACAGAAGCAGGGTCTCAGTTAATATGTAAAAGTCAATAAATGAAGCTGTCATCATGTATTTAAAAAAATGGTTTGGTACTACTTCCTATCACATGGAATACTTAACAGCTACATCTCCACCTGAACGTGGCACACTGTGACACATCTTGAGAATGTATCTGCTCCACCTTAGAAGCTATGTAAAGTGAACACACGCACCCATCTCCATACAGATTTTAATTTAACATCAAGCACAAATACACCACAATGTAACAGAACAGCATTTTTCCCTTCAACGAGTTCTCCATCTGGACAGTGATTTTAGTGTGTTTTCGCAGCAAGGACATTAAAAAAAATAATACTCTTTGAAACATTCAGTTTTGCATCACATACCCACAAGAGGCTCACTATCTGTTAACTCCTGGTGAATTGTCGTTTTGCAATTCTGTAAACCTTTCTAGTGGAAAAGAAAAAGAAGTCCAACCTTGCTTTCAGACCAGAAAAAAAAAAGATCATATACAGTGTAAATTCTATAGATATATCTCAGGCTCGCACACAGGATGTACATACAAAATAAGCAGAGGGTGGTTTTCTATTAAAATGATTCTGTTTGCTGTACCCAGGCAGCAATCAAAACAAATCAAAGCTGATGCTTCTCTAGGGAGAAAAATGGAACTTCTTCTCCTTCTCTGTGATCCTCACGATGATGTCTAAGCTGCCTGAGATACAGCTGTCTTGGCATAAATATTCTCTAATAAAGTGTTCACCGCCTGTGAAGTTAGAGGATCGACCCAGTGTTAGCGTTAGAATTTTCATAATCTATTTTTAAGTCTTTACTTGGTTATTCAGATAACAAATCTATCTTATATCAATAGCTAAATATTACATATTATAATCAATAACACAATATAACTACTTCCTATTACGATGATGTGTCTTTAAATTCAAATGAATGACACTATTCCAATACTCAAAAAAAGAATCTATCAACTTGCTCACATTATGTTCCATCCACTCACTCAATGTTCAATGCTGTCTATAATAAAGGGGAAATGACTTAGCCTGTAATTGACATGTTAAACTAAGAACTTATCCCGCAGCTAACAAGTTCCTATCATTAGCTATTATTAATCTAGGGTCTATTATTAAAAAATATATGGTAAGGTTATAGTATGTCAATTGCAATGTTTGTTTACAAAGCGACTTCATATAAGCATTAGGATCTGTCACAGCCTACTGCCTCACATGGTGATCTCTGCTGACAGAGGTCAGGAAGGCATGCATGCAGGCAGGCAGGTGGGCAGGCAGGCAGGCAGGCAGGCAGGTGGGCAGGCAGGCAGGCAGGCAGGTGGGCAGGCTGGCCCAGAGTGCCTTTGTGTTTTGAAAGCTATGCAAAGGCAAAGCTAAGCCACTCACTCATTTGATTATCGATTTGATTCCATTTAGGTAGCTACATATTTAATGATCTGCTACACAATAGATGTTGTAGATATGATCCATAAACATGAACAGTGGCTAGTTACGTGTGGTAAAATTAAATATTACTGCAGAGCATCTAATAAACTTGTGTGTATATATGTACATATTCATACGTGTACACATAGGGAAACATATACATTCCAGCATATACATTCACACACATATATGTATGCATCATGAATGCAAATGAATATGGTACATTATTATAAACATAAGGACTCTCTGACATATAAGCCATGTTACATGCTAAATATTTGTAAATATTCAAGTTGGTATAGGCGGTTATATCGACAACTTTTAGGAAAATGAATGCTTAGTATAGTGATAGGCAGTGGTATTCTTAGAGGCATTAAAATAATCCAAGTTCATAGCTAATACATGGAGAGGCCAAATAATATTTGGGTAAGTGACTCCTCTGTGGTCATGGGAAGGCAGGATCACCAGAGCAGGAAGCTCCAGGAAGAGCCCTTCATACTGACCACCAGACGGCTTCCACTGACCGCTGTCCTGGTTTCAGTCCTGGTGATGAAGGGCTTTGCTCTCAAGTCAGATTCCTAAGGGAAAGGGCCAAGTGTTTGCTAAAGTGAAATAAGTAAGATTTGCTTTTCATAGAAGAGGTGATTCCATTGTAAAATAGGAAGGAAGGAAGGAAGGAAGGAAGGAAGGAAGGAAGGAAGGAAGGAAGGAAGAGAGGCTGACCCATAGTCATGGAGGGAGGGAGGGAGGAAGAGAGGGAGAGAGGAAAGAAGAAAAGAGGGGGAAGGGAAGAAGGAAAGAGCAGGGAGGGAGGGAGAGAGGGAGGGAGGGAAGGAGGGAGGGAGGGAAGGAGGGAGGGAGGGAAAGCTGGTAAAGAGCCAACTCTGTAAACCAGGTTCTGTGGAAATGAGATCTGTGTCAAATTTTGTGATAACCAGAAAGCCAACAGAGCTAAAAGAGACCACGCCTCCTGATAGTTCCACTTTCTCCTAGGGGAGCCTTACTGGGAAAATTCACTATCATCTTTCTCTAAATCTCAGAGGACCTTCCACTGAACATGTATTTTGTACTGGGGATTTCTTTAGAATGACAGGACAATCAGATGATCTACATCTTTTCTTCTTCCCCAAAACTAGCATGTCTCAGAGTCCCCCCACCCGGGGCTTGGCTCACATCGGAAGATGTGAGGACCCTCTCACATCTTCACAACGACCTTCATTTGATTTTCACTGTCAGAAATTCAGTTTTCTTTCCATCTCTGTCCTTAAGATATTTTAAGTAAAATGACTCTTCCCCCTATGCACATTCTTTGTGACTTGGCACAGCCATCCGGCGATGTCACAATAAGAACCAGCCGGGACAGGAATGTTTCAGTGAGCAAAGGTCCAGCCACAGCCGTGGTGCATTGGTTTAGGTTTCACAGGAGCAAAGATGCAGTCGTTCCCATCGCAGGCTCTACAAGACAGCTCAGCTCTCTAATCCCATGCTACCCTTACATCGATGTACGTAGACTGACACTACTTATCCTCAGAAGAAGTAACAAAGTCGTACATTGAAACATTTTGAGCATCCCATGGCTCAGAGGAGGAACTTGGCTTGATAAAGGGCGGGACTTATTTCATTCAATTTGACGTTTTAGAGAGGATTGTCTGTGTAGCCAGAGCTGATGGGCATCTATCTGCCTTCTTGGTGCTCTGAGACTACAGTCTGAAGCTGTGCACTGCCCTCCTCCCTCGCCTGGCTGCTTTCTCTTGAGCATCCTTCCCTAGTTTTCCACCCAGGGATGGCCAACATCTTCCCAGTACAGAAGAAGTCACTCACAACTGTTCAACTTCAAGGGCCTTTGGAGGATCACATTCTTTTGTGGAGAGCAGGAGGTCTAGTGAATTTCTGCAAATAACTTTTGGCTCCTGTGTGAAGATGCTGACGTGGTGTTGGAACTTCTCAAGGAGGACATACGGAAACGCACTTTCTTCAGGTGACTAAATAGATTATTTCATGGTATGCTTCCTGTACTTTCTGATTAACAAGTGCACCTCTTCCTAGACTCTGTCAGATAGCAACCTGAAAAAGAATTCTCTGGCTGGTGTGTGTGTGTGTGTGTGTGCATGTGTGTACGCACATGCATATGTCTGTTGATTTTGCTTTCTTTGTTATTAATTTTGTTATTGTTACTTTTAATCTAGTTTGCTTTTTTGTATGACTGGTTTTTCTTGTTGTTGTTGCTTTGTTTTTGTTTTTGTTTTTGTTTTTGTTTTTATGAAGAGAGGGAGAAAGAAGGCCCGGGGTTGAGAGGTAGGGACATTTGGGAGGAGATGGAGGAAGTGATAGCACGATCAGAATAGAGTATACAGAAATTTTTTTCAATGAAAACAACAATAAACATTCTCTTACTGGGGCCAAAAGCTTGGTTTTAAAGGGAAAGGTATGAGCCACACAAGCCAGGCTTCCTGAGTTTGATTTCCCAGAACCCTCAAAGGTAGGAGACAATTGATTCCACAAAATAATTCTTTGACCACCCCACATATGCTACGGCAGGTATACTGCAATACATATATCAAACACACACACACACATATTCACACATCTTCACAAAAACACACACAAACATATAAAATATTTTTTAAAATGCCTTAAGTATTGAAGGAAGAGCTCATAAAAATTCCTCATTCTACCAGAGTAATTGAGAGTCTGTCCCCCTGCCGCCCCCTCCCATTTCTTCATAAAAACAGGACGGTCAGCCTGAGTCACTCGATTTAATACCTCATGTTAACGAACCTCTGTTGATTGCTCTCTCCCTGATCACTCGAAGACAAGGTTAGACCCGAGACAAGGTTAGACACTGATCCTTTTTGCCTTTGGTTCTACAAACAGGACTGTCTTGGAGTGAAGCTGTATGATCTTGGACTAAAGCCCAGACTAATAATGCTCTTTCAAAAGGTGCACCCTAATACTCCTGTCAGGGCCAGTGAGGAGGAGAATGCTTGTTTGACAGATCAAATTCTAATTCTAAGTGGTGGAGCACCCCTCCTGTTCACCTTCATGAAGACTACAGGAAAGTCTTTTGAAATCAATTAGAATAAAGTGCCCCCAGGCCCCACTAAACTGAACGTTATCTATCATCGATGCCAGGGTCTCACTATCAGAATGTATTGATTAATCATTGCCCTAGAGAACTCAGATGCAGACTGACTATAGAAATGTTAATATTTGACAACTTCCTTTGATATATCAATGAAACGTCGGACATTTCTGGAAATTCTCCTCACTCGGGTGGGTGGGTGTGGCAAACGAGGAGCTTCACAAGGCAGGGAGGAGTTGATTGCAGAGGTAGAAGTCAGCCGAGGGTCATCTATGTCTTTCATAACTTCAGAAATAAATAAATAAATGCTAGAGAGTCGAATCATCTCCATTGTGATTCATGATTGGGAACAAACTTGAAATGATTGGACAGATTCAAATGCAGACAGCCCTGCACTGTGGAGGTTTATGATGTGTGGAGGGAGTATAACTCATGGGCAGACATGCAGCAGAGGATTCCCTTGTAGATGTGTGTGGGAGGGCTTTCTGTCTAGGAAAGAATTTGTCAGACTTCCACATTTTTTATTTTTTTGGTAACAGGGCACATTTTGCCTTTTACTCGAGTTGATTCTAAAGCACACATGTCTAGATTTATAAGCAGTACCAGAGTGTGTTGGCACTAGAGGCGATTCACAAAATTTAATTGTGAATTTTCCATCTCTCAGGTCTTGCCAAGTGTATATATGAAAAGTGTGGGAGCCACTGGGGCAGGAACTGCTAAGGACTGGCACCTTCATTTTCCAGAAGTTCCGACATCTATGGAGGTATACTAATGATGCTTAAAGTCTGGCTTCTGTTATTATAGTTGGGATTCCTTGGAAAATAGTCCAGCCACCAAGTAAAATTAAGAATGTGGTAGGTCAAATAAAATTAATCAGCTTTATTTCCCGTTTAACTTCTATGCATTTTAATATGCTAATAAAACTTTGCCTCTACATAACAAAGTATGCAATTTGTTATGTATTCTAAGATAAGTTACAAAGCTCATTTTTGACCAAGGGACTAGTAGCATTTAGCAGAATTAGTTTTAGGCAGAGCAGAGAAGAGGGGATGCTGGGGCAGAGCTCCAGAAGTCAATACACCAGACTCTACTCATGCGTTTGGAGGAGAGGTGTCACCACGCTTCAGAGGGACAAAAGGTGATCAGCCATGTGAGGTCTCAGGCAGAGTGGCCATAGGCCTCTTCTCCAGGTGGGAGGTGAGGGTGGTGAGCAGGGACTGAAGGTAGCTGAGCAACTGAAGCTGAGGGCACATTGAGAGATGCTGAGCTAAGAGTATTGGGAAGAGCAAGCTAGCCACGGGAGATTATTAGCGCCCAACCATTGAACCACGAAAGCAGCTTGAAATTGAGTAATGTGTGTGTCTGTGTTTTTCATCCTTGGATCCAGTGTTCTCTGGGTGGGAGGTTGGTAGCACGGTCTACCTGGAACTTAAAGCAGGGTAGGCAAAAACTACACGCAACATTTGTGATGTCATGATTATAGCCTCATGCACACAGGGCAGAAATACTAGTGGTCACCCTTCTAGAATTCATTGCTGGGCAGTGGTGATCTTTCATGGCTTCTAAATGGGGAATAAGGCCAAAAACTCAATGAGAAGGCAGGAGTAAAAGCCCAATGGGTAAATGAGCTTGCCACCAAGCTTGACAACCTGAGGTCTAGCTATGAAACCTACATGGTGGAAGGAGATGTCTAAACCCTGCAAGTTGACTCACACACACACACACACACACACACACACACACACACACGTAATAAGTTTTTAACACAAACATCATAAAAGCACTCCTACCTGATGCACATAAGCTGCTGGGGAACTCAAGTGTAAACCCAAGGCCATCACAAACCTATTCTGGCCACCTGAAAACTTTTTCCTGAATAATGTTTTATCCTCTTAAAAAAAAAATGGTGTCTTGATGTTCAACTCCCTTATCATTAGAACTGGGTTAATAAGCTTCATCTTAATAAACCTGGGAGAGAATATGAGGTGTGAAGATTTAATTGAGACAAATAAGACAGAAAGAACATTGAATTTGGCACCTCAGTGGTGGCAGGCGCTACGGAAATGGCGGCTATTGTTCCTGGCAGAGAACAGGCTTCTTACCATTGCATTTGTCTCTTGAATGCTAACAGCATGGAGGAGTAAAAGATGGATGTTCCTTCTTGTTTCTTTCTCCCCTATTTCTATTCCTCAACAGGAAAATATTTTACTATTTCAGTTTTCAAACTTCTGAAAGATTCAAAAGTGAATGTTATCACTTATCCATTTTCAATTGTGTTTACCCCTAATCTGTGAGGGAGGAAATTTTCATTTACATAATCTCTCTCCATTCTGGTAGGTATAAGATCTTCTATTAGCTTTGTTTATAAAATTGAGATAATAACCCAAAGTCATTTTTATTTATTTATTCATTATTTTTGTTTTGTTCTGTTGCTGAGGGTCAGGCTGACTGTAGCTCAGGCTAGCCTTGAACTTCTTATTGCTCTGTTTTTGTTTCTGAGGTTCAGGCTGACTGTAGCCCAGGCTAGTCTTGAACTTCTTCCTGCTCTGTTTTCATTGCTGAGGAGCAGGCTGACTGTAGCTCAGGCTAGCCTTGAACTTCTTCCTGCTCTGTTTTTGTTTCTGAGGTTCAGGCTGACTGTAGCCCAGGCTAGCCTTGAACTTCTTCCTGCTCGGTTTCTTTTGCCTCCATTACCAATTGCAAGCATCACAGGTGAGCACTGCCTTGCTTCCTAAGGATCATTTTTATTTAAACTTTTGACTTAAAAGTATCTTTTGATTTAAACAGGGTTTATATATGCAAAAGCACACAGACCAAGAATAAACAATTAAAGTAACTGTCATTTGCTATATATGTATACACACACACACACACACACACACACACATTATACACAGATCAGATTATGAAATACATGAGGGTCTGTGCCCTTAAACCTCCCCCTCATCGCCTCTCTAGAGTCAATAACTATTTTGACTTATATTCTTACAATTGATGTCTTTGGACCTAAACTAAATCATATGGAGTTTTTTTTTTTTTTTTTTTTTTTTTTTAGCTTCCTTGACACAATATTATATCTCAGACTCATCCCTCAACTGCATGTAGCAGTAATGCTTTCTTTTTAATTCTATACAGCATCCTATTAAATGGTATGATGTTTTTATTAATTCTTACAAATAAGAAAAGGAAACACACATAAAAACAACAGCAAGACAAAAGAGTTAAATCATGTGAAGGAAAAGTAGTGGGGACAGGTTACAGTACCTGGGCTTCTTCATCAGTTCTTCCTAGAAGGGCAAGAACGGTCTAGGGCAGGCCACAGGTAGCAATAGAAACAGGGTGTATATCTGCATGTCCATCACAGACTGTGCCAGAACAGATGTTTCCCAGAAAGCTTTGCTCTGGAGGCCACTATGACTCATGACTTTTTGAGATTGTCCTATTATAGTGGGTGATGATGTCATGTAATGATGGCGTTTAAACTTCCCAGGCTGCTCCTTTCTTCAAAAACAGACCCATGTCTCTGCCTCTCTGACTCTGTGCTTCTCTGACCTCACCAGGCCCCTGCCTCTGCCTCTGCCCCACCATGCCACGCCCCTGCCATGCCCCTCAGCCTCTAGGCCTCTGCTCTGCCCTCATCCCTGCCCCTAACCCCCAAACTGCACTTCTCTGTTTCACTTTGTATCTTGCCTGTGGCTCCATTGCTAAATCCAACTTTCCAGGTCATTTTTCTCATGCTCCCTCTGGGCTGTAAATTAGACCTTGGTTTGCCTGTTTTCTTATCTTCCAAAAACTTCTGAAAAATCTCGGGACACCATTTCCCTTATAGTTTTAGAACCAGCCTTTCCCTTACACATTGTTTGGGAGGTCATATAAGTGAACGTTTGTGGTCAGTGTGTACACCTTTGGATGTTATCTCTTGTACAGATTTTAAAATTGTGGAGCTGGGCATTTAAATCACACAAATAAGTAGCATACCAATAAAATACGCATTAGGATATCAGGAATTAATTGCTCATGGGAACTGATTTAATTCTGGGAATTTATAACTGAATTTTCACAGTTTATGAACCAAATTCATCAACAGACCACTTAGAAGGCGAAGGCATTAAATGACGTTGACTTTTGATCTGTACAAGTCACCTTGCTCAGTAGAACAGAAAACACTCAATTCAATCAGAAACTCTGTGGGGCCCTAAATGTTCCCCAGGCTGAAGTCAATTGGGAATTCTGTCATGCAGAATTTAACAATAGTTTGTCCTTCAGTCTCCAGCCTCCTGGTGTTCCTGGCCTCTTGCCAGAACCTTCCTCTAGACAGCTAGGGCAGACTCTGAGAGGAGGAGGGAGGAAGGAGAGCAAGAAACACCCAGCTAGTTAAAGGGGAAATCAGTAGGTGTAAGGAGATGCACATGATCACGTGATCCTTGGGGACTTACTTCCTCCAGTGATTAAAAACACCCTGAAAGGTTATTAAACAACCAAAACAAAACAAACAAGCCAACAAAAAACCCCAAAAGACAAAGAAACAAAAACTAGGCTTACAGGAAGCTTAGTGGGCCTGTAATGCTAGCTAGTTGGGAGGCAAATCTTGGAGCAGTTGAACTTTTTTCCACAAGTAGAATGATGTCAGGGTTGAAAGAAGATAAGTAACACGATGGAGAATGGAAGGATGGGGAAACCACCATGCTCTCCACACAATCAAACTGAGGAGTTTGCAATCTTGCTTTTCAGTTAGTCCTTATTCTCTTTAACTCTGGCTCTCTCTGTCTCTGCTTCTGCCTCTGCCTCTGTCTCTCTGTGTCTCTGCGCACCTCTGTCTCTGTCTCTGTCTCTGTCTCTGTCTGTCTTCTCCCTATTCACCTCCACTTTCCCTTCCCCTTCTGAGAAAGAAAACTGTATGGCCCAGTCATGCCTTGAGCTCCCTATGTTGCCAGCAGTGTGGTCTTTGAACTCATCGGCTTCCTGCCTCTCTGCCTAAAGATTGCCTAGATTACAGGCATGCGCTGTCACACCAGCATTTAGCTACTATCTCTTCGAAGACCTTCCTGGGTAAGGAAATAGGAAGCTTCAGTTTGCCCTAAATAGTAAAAGCAGAAACACCACATGATGATAAAACATGCCTTCCCGTAGCCTTCTGGACAGTCGTTCTGGATTACGCTGCTACCAACTGCCAGGAGTTGAAGACTTCCTTCCAGTGGACCAGCAGACAAGGTAAGCATGGATATCACTCGGCAACCGCGCCCTCAGTAACCAGAACGCTGTGTATCGTCTTGCTGAAGCTATGCTAGGGCTTAACCTGTGCTCCCAGACCTATGATTAAGGAGTGGACACGGGCGTGTGTCACTTACCATTTTAAATCTAGATCTTACATACCACAGTGTGTACATCCAAATGTGTGATAATACATTGCACGCTTCTTTGGATTATACCTGACAGGAATGCTGTTGATAATTAGCTTAGGTGCTAAAGGAATGTTTTGCCTGTTCCACTGAAGTCTAGCAGGGCTTACAGGTTACTTATACTATTTTATTATTGCTTGAGGATTGAGTGTGTGTGTGTGTGTGTGTGTGTGTGTGTGTGTGTGTGTGTGTGTGTGTTTGTGCATGTGTGTTGACTAAATATTCCCCTCAATCCCTCCCCTTTAATTCTCCCCCTATTGCTTTGATGACTTTTCTCTTCCCAATTTCCCATTTGTGCTTTTCCTGGGAAAAAAACAAAAAATCAAAATAAAAAAATGAAACGAGACAAAACAAAACAAAACAAAAACCAAGCCGCCAACCAATCAAACAACAACCCCATGTTCTGCCATGCTGCCCCAACCAATCAAACAACAACCCCATGTTCTGCCCAGATGTACATGAGTGTGGACCATCTACAGAAGCATGATGATGTATCAAGGGCTGTACCCTTGAAGAAAACCAACTCTCCCCCTCAGCAGCCATCAGCTGGAGGTGAGATTCTATCCACGCTGAAATTCTGTGTGACTTGACCGTGGGGAGGTCTTATGCATGCAGTCGTAGCCTTGTGTTCATGTGTACAAAGGCCCGGCGGTATTGGAGAACACTTTGGCTCATTCTTCTGGCAGAGGAAAGGGTATTGTATACACACCCCATTTAAGGCTGGTCTTCCACAGCCTCTTAGCTTCCACCTGCCATCTACCACACAAAGAAGCTTTTCCAAGGAAGGTTGATAATCGTACTTATCTGTGTGTATGTTGATAAGTGCGTTGGATAGAGTTTTTGTGCCATGTCAATTTAGCAGAGTAGAAATAGTAGGTTTTCCTCTAGTGACTGCTATCTGTTCAGCCATGAGTACTTGGCCCAGGCTAATGGTGCCAGGAAAGAGTTCCATTTTGTAGAGCAGGCCTTAAATCAAGTTAGTTGGTTGCTCCTGAAACATCAGCGCCACTATTACATTGGTGGGCATATCCTATCAGGCTAGTCATTGTTTGTAGACTACAAGACTCATAGCGGGGTAAGAGCTATAATTCACTGTCTGTTCTGGGAGTATATATACTACCTTCCAGCACTGTGGAAGCTAGCCAGCAGGAAAGGGGCTTCTAGGTTGGTACCAGCTTGATTTCGCCATCTGCATTGACTGACTCAAGTATGCAGTGTGATCCACAATAGGCTATCACGTTCCAATTCTTATGGGAATCAAGAGCAGTGGCAGCAGCCAGAATATTTGTCAGAAGGGTCTAAGGGAACCTTTTGATGAACAAGTCAGAAGGGGTTCTGGAACAGGCAAAAAGTTCCTCTAGCACCTAAGCTAATTATCAACAGCATTATAATCCAAAGAAGCGTGCAATGTATTATCACACATTTGGGTGTACACACTGTGGTATGTAAGATCTAGATTTAAAATGGTAAGTGACATGCCCATGTCCACTTCTTAATCATAGGTCTGGGAACACAGGTTAAGCCCTAGCATAGCTTCAGCAAGACGATACACAATGTTCTGGTTACTGAGGGCACGATTGCCGAGTGACTTCCCAGCACTGGACTTTTCTTTGGTAGTCTATGACATCTGGTGGAAGCCCTGCCCTCACCATCCACCACCGCCATTACAGGATAATGCCCTGTAAACCCACTTTAGCTGGGCACAGTGGTACATACCTTTAATCCCAGCACTTGGGAGGCAGAGGCAAGTGGATCTCTGTGAGTTTGAGGTGAGCTTGATCTACAGTGTGAACTCCATGTTATCTAGAGCCTCATAGTGAAATCCAATCACAAAAAACTAAAGTGCATGAACACACACACACACACACACACACACACACACACACACACTTTATTTGCATATATATCTATAGTTGGGACGTGGTTACAGTAGTGGGTTCCCACACAGCGTTCTCGCAGGCCTTGAGTGTTAGTTGTCCCTCCTCTGACCTGCTCTCCCATCCTCCATCTCACTCAGCCAGTTTTGCTCTACTCTGAGGTTTAATGACTTCACCCATACATGGTGCTGCTATAATTCGTCTCCATTTAAATTTGGGCTCCTCAAAATCCCAGGCAGCTCCCCTGGTTGCATGAGTCCTTCTTCCTCCTGATTGCATTAGTCTTACTTCTTCCTCCTGGCTCTTAAGTCCTGAGCTTCTGGCTGAAGTAAGCCCTATTCTAAAGGCTTGGCTTGCACTAAGCTCCCTGGACAGTTAGGTCAGGGCTCCCAAACTCTATACAACAGTGTCACCTAAGGAATTCTGTTAACAATTTTACAGTATAGTCTACCACCCCAGACAAATAAATCATAATCTCTACGCATTATTTTTTAAGTTCTTGGGGGATTTCAGTGCAGAGGGATATTTAGAAACTCTTGCATTAAGAGCTTATAAAAACACAAGTTTGGGGACTCTTATTTACTAATAAAGTCAAGCTAGTTAATATCCTTCGCGTGTTCCTGTGCTTCCTGTGGCTGTGTGGGGAAGACACTCACTCTCTTGGCCTTCCCTACCTCTGCCTGCAGCCTGTGCTGCCTTCACCCTCACCTGGCTTACTTTGTTATAGGACATGTCACTCCTCAGTTTTCACCTTCCAATTTGTCTTTATTCAACCTCTTCCCTCAAAACAAACAAACAAACAAACAAGCAAACAAACAAACAAGCAAAGCAAGGTCAGATCCTTCCTCTCCTGTAACAACATAACAACGTCATTCTCTGTGACACCATCATCTGCCTCCTCACTGCCACCCGCCCAGACATCCACTCCCAACCTTGCCATTAGGATGCAATGGTCGCACATTCTTAGGGGGCACCTAACATTCTCAGTTCGTCTTGGGCGGGGCTCCTCTGCTGAAGCTGATCTCTCACAGGTCAGTAGTGACGGACTTACGAAGACACCTTCTGCTCCTTCCTCCTTTGTCTTTGGATAGTGTAGCTTGAGAACAGGATTTCTCACCCTAAGTTTTATTTATATTTACAACCTTCATTGCTTAGAAAGCAGCGGGTAAGTGCATAGGTTCTGTTCCCTCTCATTCCTTAGGAAATCGGTGTCAGGAAACTTGAAAGTAAGAATGTACAAATAAACCTCCAAGCAGCACAGAGGACCCTTCCAGGGGCGCTCTACACTGTGCCCTTCACTACCCTGAAAAACCGGAAACAACCTGGGCGTGCACACCATAAAGTAATGTATCATTACGTAATGCATCACAATAAAACAATTACGTAATGGTATGCCACACACACAATCGAAGTAGATACTCACATGCACAAGAGTGACTAAGAGTAAGGAAGTATTTAGGGGAAAATATATTTCAATGCTTAGTATAATTTTAAGTCTTACTGAGAAGCACATGGATTTGATCCCTAGGGCCTGCACCAAGGCACAGGGAATACACTGTAAACTTATTTTCTTGATGTGATCCTCGTGTGCTCACACACGAGACACGCAGAATCCATTGTGAACCTATTTGCTTTAGTCATTCTTCACCATTTTAACATTTTTAACCCAACTTCAGTGAATTAGATATCTCCCTTTGCTCCTAAGTTGTGTTTATTTTAAAAATGAGATCAACGTTTGCAAAGCGTATTTATTGTACTCTTAATACACCCAGTCAATTATTAATCTAGCTTGAGCTATTAGTGAGAAGTCTCTCATTTACTAATAGGCCAGGAAGCTTTGCTGAAGGTCCCCATTGATCCAGGGATCTCAGGTCAATCTGATGCTGCTTGCCATAAAGCCAAGGTCAACGTCTCTCCCTTCATCAGAGAGGTGATCTAGCATTCTCTAAGGTGCTATGCAGGACTAACGTCTGAGGGGGGTGTTTTATCTTTGGGTTAAATATGATATTGGAACTTTAGTAGCATAGCTACAAAACAAAGTTTTCAAACTCTCTTCTTCTGTATATAACATAAAGCAAAGAATATAAATTTTGCATTTAACATCTCACGTAGATGGGACAATACTGTTGAGAGATTAACAGAGACGATGGAATCCAAATATGGTTACTCTCTTAAATAATAAAACATTTCAGAATCCAATTATTTTTTTAAAAGAAAGCATGCCTTTCCCTCAAAATTTGAGATCATATGAAACTACCAAAACCTGTATTTCTGCCAGAAGGAAGTTACTTTTACTAAGATAAATGTTTAAAATGAATTAACCCCAATCTTGATACAGTTAATAAACCTGAGGCCATATAGAATAGTTTGGGCATGCATGTGCAAGCATGCATGTGTGTGTGTATATGTGGTGTGGTGTGTGGTATGTGTATGGGTGTGTGAGTATATGTGTGTGTGGTGTATGTGTATATGTGTGTGTATGATTATATGTGTGTGCATATATGCATGTGTATATATGATACACACACACACACACACACACACACACACACACACACATATATATATATATATATATATATATATATATATATATATATATATATATGGTGGGGTATGTGGTGTGTATTTGTGTATGTGTGTGTGCACTCATGTGTGTAGTGTGTGTATGCATGTGTGAATATGATGTGGGTGTGTTCGCTCAGACCAAGTCTCTCTCTATAGTTCCAGGGCTGTCCTACACTCTTGATTCTCCTGCCTTGGCCCCCCACATGCCGGACTTACAGGCCTGCTTCACCACCCACAACAGACAGTATCTATGTGTCGTTTTCATGTTCAGAAAGAGGCCAAGACACATGTGGATGATCAGCAGGTTTTGCTGTGTCCTGGCAGTGGAGAGCTGGACATGCTCACACATCTTACATCCCCTTATATTCCCTTCCCCTATTCCATGTAGAGCGGGGGAGGGGAGTCCTGAAGCACTGCTCTGGGTGGTCTCCTTTGTGGTTCTACTCACAGCCCCATAGCTCCCTTCCTCCCCCCTCCGCAATAGAAAAGATAACAGCAAAATGGAGCATGGCTTCTTAGCTCCCTGTCTCCTCCACGCCTTCCCGTCTTAGAGACGTCCCCCAACTTCTCTAACTGCTGCTTTTTCTAGTGTATCATTGCTATGAGGGAGCACTGCGTTAGTCTGCAGATTGGAGTAGTAACTGGCTGGTACTAGGTACTCAGCAGGTGTGAGCTAATATGACATCTGTTCTTCCTCTTAATCATTTCCCTCCAAATGAGATAAATAAATTGAGCGCCTATGTTAAAGTGCTCTCCCTCGTCTCAGTAATGGACCAGGGTTGTCATCCTTGTCAGCCACAGTCATCTCGGAAGGAACCGAAATCCCTTTTGTTCACATGCAGATGATTTCATATAATGCAGTGTTGAGTATTGCACCTGATGGCTGTTGGACGGATGCTGCCCCGAAGGAGGAAAGCATTTCCAGCACGCAATTCCTATTCACAAGAGGGAGGCAAGACAGGCACACCTCTATGCTAAGCCTAACCTATTTTATAAAAGGAAAATCTCAGACCACTAGGAAATAAAGTGGTCTAAGCTCTCTTCCACCAAAGCCTCTCAGAGACGAGACAGAAGCTCGGCAAGAAATCTCTCTCATATAGCCCACTCCATCTCAGCACGAGTGAGAACGGTACCCCCTGACCAGGATCTTGTTTCAGAGTTCACCTGTTCCAGTGAGGCCTCCCTACCTGTGTGCCTCCTGCCCTAACACGGGATCAAAGCTTAACTGAATAACACATTTTCTGAAGCGTTTTCAACTGTGTACATTTTTTTTTACAGTGGTAGCATAGAATGCAAAACAAGTTAAATGAATTCCCTTTAAAAGTGTATGCGATCAGGTCATGCATGCAGAGTGTTCCTCTTGAGAAGAAGGTGGATACCAGGCATCTTCCTTGAATACTCTCAGCCTTATTTTCTCCATCTCTCCTTGGATCTGGAGCTCACTAGGTTAGAGTCGGTAAGACTAGCTCTAGGAATGTTCCTGCCTGTCCTTCCATATCCCTGGGGTTGTTAAAAAAAAAAAAAAGACTCGGTTTTTTATAAGGACACCGGGATCCGAACTTGGGTCCTCATGCTTGCTAGGGCAACCACTTTACCAACGGAGCTGTCTCCCATCCTGCAAACGACTTTTGACAGCTAAGGGCAGAGGTGAAGAGGAAAGGATGTGTTATCAGGTGAGGTTTGAAAAGGGCGTGAATGTTAATGAGGTGGAGAGATCCAGGCAAGCTGTTCCAAATGGCAGGGTCTGACAGACAGTCCAGGAGGGGTTGGTAGAAGGGACGGGCGTGGGCCGATGGGAGAAATGAGAGCCAGCAGAGAGCAAGCACTCTCCACCCAGACAATAATCAATTCTGAATCCTATCACAGAGTAGAAGAGGGACCATTAAAGGAGAATGCTGAAGGAGTCATGAGACCAGACACAGACAGATGGGGAAGTGCAAAGGGACCTGAACAGAAAATTTGAGCTTGTCATAAAAGGAGCCATTGCTAAGCCAACAATGATGCTGTATGACGCTGCCCTCAATGGCTGATTTGGCGTTCCCTGGATCAGGAAGCTCTGCAGTTAGGAAGCTTATATATAGCAAATGTTTTCTTTTACCAAAACAAAATTTCCAGTGAATTATTATACTTGATTGGGGTTATCCACAGAAAATTAATTTCTCAATAAGGTTTTTTTTATATACTGGACAAGGGTCAGAGAGTCTGAGTCTAAAGAGACCCAGAGGTCGCTTGAATAATACTTCAAAAGATAACCAGGCACGCCTCGGTGAGACTGTCCTTGCAGGAGAGAATTAAGAACGAGATTGCTGGCTGTCTGAAGTCGTGGGGCTTCAGTTCTCCCTGGAGACAGGGCTTAGATTGATGTCTGACCTTACCTTTCAAGCACAACCCTCGCAGCCCTGGGGTAGGTGTCCTGAGCAAAGGAAGCAGAGAATCTGAGTGTGGTCCCCACATACCAGCTCCACGTTCTGTTCAGAGCCAGTGGTCCAGGGAGCAGGAGAGAAGGATTTCGAGGAGAAAGACAGTGAGGGAGAAAAGGAAACAGAATACACAGCAGGGAACAGTTGGACATCAGCCAGAAGCATCTCCCTCGGATGCCCTGTTGGGATGAAGGTCAACAGAGCTGCCAGCGACCGGTTAATGGGACAGAGTCTTAGACAGTTAATTTTATTCCAGATCATATGTGTATTGGGGAAGTGAGAAGAAGCAAAATCACTCTGAAAATAAAATACCACATAGGTCAGATGAAATGAAAAGAACAAAAAAAACATTGGAAACTGTGTGAAGGCAGAGGTTTTTTTCGACATGAGTTTTGAGCTAGGAGAAATATAGGGATATGCGGTAGAACAAAGAAAGAACTAAAACTGACCAGAGCCATGTCTCCAGGGAAAGGTCAATGCATATTAATTAGCTGATAGTGACCTTGGCTGAGTAAAGCATTGGACAAGGGAATGCCATACTCAGCAGGGCCTGGGGACTGAGGACTCTCACCTAAAGCCAGTGGCACCGGAGAAGGACACGGCGTTGTACGAGTCACACAACCGGACTGCATGCATACAGGGCCAGAGTATTTCAAGGGAAAATAAAATCATAATCGTCACAAGATGGCAAGAGCATCTGCTTCTCTGAGGACACACATCTTAGGCACGGCATCCCTTAAGTGCAAAGGTGGTGTCCCAGGTAAGCAGCCGTGCAGGCAGGTGCCCCAAAGCCCTTTTGCCTCCATTAAGGTAACTCCATTGTCATAGGTTGCTGGAAAGCTGAGAGAATGTTACTTTGGCTCCAAGGCTAGGGATTCTGTAGGCATGCCTCATTGCAGGGGGAAGGAGACAGAAAAGTTGGCACGCCTCCTCTAGTCTCCCATAGTGGGTACCACACCACAGACAGTGGCTGGCCATTTAGTGAGTCAATGATCCTATCAAAATGTGGGGACAGACTTGGGGTCAAAGTTATTTTCTTTGATATCTGGGGACATGAAAAGGCAACTACACACACACACACACACACACACACACACACTCACTCACACACTCACACACAATAACACTCATAACACACTCACACACATGCACACACACTCACCCACACACTCACACACTAACACTCGCAACACACTCACACACACGCACACACACTCACACACACACTCACAACACACTCATACTCAGAACACATTCACACACACACACACACACTCACACACACACTCACACACATACACACACACACCCCTCTGTAAATACCTATCCCTTCCTATCTCCATCTTTATTCGTCTCTATACCCATTCAACCTTTAAACCAGTCAGATCTCTCTGTCTCTCTGTCTCTCTGTCTCTCTCCCCCTCCCTCTACTTCTCTATCTCTATATCTATCAGTTGTTTGAAGCCTTAACTAAAACAAAAAATAACTCAATTTCCCAATCTGAGAAGCGCTAAGTTTACTTGAAATATGTACCCAACTAAGACTGTGGGGTCCCTGTGTCTATGTGGATGTCTCAAAGATCAATCTAGAAGATACATATTACTATTATAATACCAATGAAAGAAAACCAGTTGTTATTCAATAGCATGTTGACTATAAATGCTTGATACACCTATGAAACATGGAAAAAAAATCAGTTCCAGGAACATTAGAGTTTCAGAGTAGGGATTTATTAAGTGAAAATGCGACCACACACACTATTCATGAAGAATGCAAGGATGAAGCCAAGTACTAAAAATGTGGGATTTATATGCAAACTTTCCCTTAAATGCATCCCTTTCTCCTTAATTCTCCTTAAGAGAATTAAGAAAACATGCAGGTGCCATATTGCTTTTTTTGCTAAGCAAGTTAGCCTCATGTAACAAGGTGGTTTTACAGCCATAAAGCAAGCCTCCCTGCCCATCACATCTGGGTAAGAGTAAAGTTCTTGAAGTATTTCCTAAGAATGCTCAAATAATTAAATGTTCTGCCTCTTTCAACCAGTCACATCCAATTCTTTCTAATAGACACTTTCTAAGTGTCTTCTATACACAAGACACTGTGCTAACCGTCTGGAAAGGAGAGGATTGGGTTCAGCCCTCAGTGGGAGTAAGAGATGCATGCATTTGGATACTGGGTGTGAGTCATGTGGACAGCGAGAATGGACAAGAAAGCAATCTCATTCAAAGATAGATCCCCTGGTATCCCAAAGCATCCGAAAAGGGGAATTCAAGGCTCTACTTCCATGTGTTTGTTTCATTATTATAGCCTCCGATAATACGTGGCTGTGGGTGGATTCTCGAACTTACTGAGTGTTTCTGGAACAACAGGTAGCACTGTTGGGACTTGAACTTGAACAAGGCTGCACATGATTGGCAAGGTGTAGGCTGTATCACTCAGGGGTCTTTCTGCAAACATTTGAATATCCAGCCAAATACAGAGAATGGTCTCGTTAAGACAAGAGGATATCCAGGGAGGTTTTCATGATGAATTGGCAGTCATATACTAAATGCTAAGAAGAGCATATATAAAGATTTTGGGAGCAAAGTGGAGTAGCCACTTGGAATAAAGGGATCTATACTTTCCCCAATTATCTAGGTATTTAGCAACTAACTTGGAAAAATGGTTAAATATCTTTGCAATGCAGCAGACAGAGGATTCTGTAAAAATAAAAAAATTAATTCTAAGAACTAAAAATTACTTGGATTCACTTCCTTCCTTGAATGTTGAACCTATGAAAGAAATTCTGATTCACATATTGCTTTAGTATTTTAAGATCATTAACCTCTTGACACCAAGATAAACAAGTGCCCAGCTAGGAAAAGAAGTTTTTGAATGAGATACCTGTCTTAGCTAAGCTTCTGACGTAAAGGATAGCCTTTTAATTATGACTTGCAAACAGGAATAGTAAGTTTGTACCAACAGGAAAGGATAAAGCCCAACATAATTTACAACCTTATGCCAATAGCCTAATTTGAAAGGGATAGCCTTCCCCTCCTAAGGGTCATTGTGCTATCTCCAGAATTTTCCAATGCATTCAGTAAGTTGGCATACAGTATTTATTCTCTTTCCCGTTACTGATGTCAGGCCTATCTGTCACTATTTGTTTTATGCTCATTCTTCTGCCAAATAAAATATTAATTGCATTTTTAGCTGCACTGCTGGTGATCAAAGAACTCTGATATGTCAGGCTAAACTGATAGAAATGGCATCCATTAACATATTTATAGGTTCAGGGCTTCTAGAACATAATTACACCCATTAATTACTTGGCGGTACTTGATTACAGGCTGAGAATGAAAGGCATTTCCAGCCACCTCTTTCTTTCTCCGCAGACCAAAGTTTCTTCTTCAGTCGTACATGTTTCTCTAAAGATGTATCCAAGGGAAACAGGCCAGGGAAACCCGCCCTTCTGCATGTTTAGATGGCTGGGTCAGTAAAAGGAGCCATTCACTAAGTTTGAAATAGAATGTATACAAGCAAACCAGATGGTACAACTAGGCTGACTTTAAAAAAAAGCACATTTGAAGTGTTACACAGGTTTCATTACTGTTTTAGACTTCCAAGAGAGACGATTTCAAGCCAGAAAATCTTTAAGTGAAGGTATGAGGCCATGATTACATTTTTACTTTCAAATAAACTTCTTCAAATATCACAGAGGACCAAATATTTTTGAATTTTCTAATGTATTTGGACATGTATTTCTAACACACATACACACACACACAGGGTTAGGGGAAATATGAGAGAGAGAGGGAGAGAGGGAGAGAGGGAGAGAAAGAGAGAGGGAGAGAGGGAGAGAGAGAGAGAGAGAGAGAGAGAGAGAGAGAGAGAGAGAGAGAGAGAGACTGAGACTTAGCAATTTAAAAACTGTCCTGGTAAAAGGCTCATGAGATTTGAGGAATTAATAAACAATTATTCCACGGACTGAGCAGCTGTGCAGGTCCAGAAGCCGCCAGCTGCATTTAGTATGTGTTCCATAGAAAGGACAGTCATGCACACTTGACTCCTCTTGACCAGATAATCAGCATGCAAAATGACGGTTTCCCGTAATAACTTCAGCACCAGACCCAGACACATCTGCTTTTCAGCAAGAAATGAAGTCATTAAAAAAAAAATCACACAAGCTTCCCCCCTGCCCCCCCTCGACAATTTCAGCATGAACCCAGCCAGGATAAACCAGCACAGACCTGGGGAGTCTACCTGTCCAGAGAGATCTGTACAGATTTCTCTGAGTTCTTTGTTGCCCGACAATAAACTGTAAAAGGCTGTCATATTTGAAAGTAACAGCCATTCGGCTGTGGTTCTGGGCTGCGGAGGCAGACACCCTGTGAAGGAGGAGGAAAAGTACCGTACCTTTGGTAAGTCGCCTTAGAATTTGACAGCGGCATTTAAAAGAGACAGCTATCATTCTTGCTCCCTGCTCTCTGGCAAAGTGTACACAGGGGCTCTGCTCTGGTGGCTGCAGCGGCGAGCGGCAGCATGTGAATTCCTTGCGCACATACCAGGAGAAAGGTAGTCCCAGTGGGGAGTGACAAAGCTTAATTCCTCTTGGCTGATGCAGAGGTCCGCTACATGTCATCTGGCAGAGCTGTGCCGTTCACCACCACCACCACCACCACCACCACCACCACCACCACCGCTGCTGCCCGTCACAGCCTCCTCCCCTGCTCCATCACAATGGCTTATAAAGTAAGGCTGTTTCGTAGCAACAAAGCAGCAGATAGGAGAACTAGGGGGAAGCAGGGACAAGGCTGCGAGAGGAGCCATTCCATAAATCTCACACTAAGCACGAGGCAATGTATGCTGTTTCAGGGCAAGGCTGTGCATTCTCGCCAGTGCAGGGTCCCTCCACCCCTGGCTTCTCAGCTGTGGGTCTCATGTCACAGGAAAGGCAAGAGATGCCTGCACTCTGACTTTACAAAGAGATGTGTGTATCATTTACTATGTTTTCTCAGCGGTGGCTTCCACACAAGGTGAGGGAACAGGGCTCCCTATGCTGAGGGTCTGTAGTTTTGGCTAGGGATGAGAGGCAGACCTTTGATCTACCTGGAAAGGTCTGTTTGGCATTTTTCAAATCTCTAAGGGTCACGGCAGTGCTGGTTTGTGGATGGGATGCAAGAAAGACCAAGGGAAGGAGAGGGAAGGAGCTTGGGAGAGTGTGGTCAGCAGAGCAGATGGAGTTCCAAGCCCTTTAACCACTCAAGAAAAAAAAAAAAAAAACGACTTGGCTAGAGAGCAACTCAGTCAAGACTGTTTCTAAAGATACCAGGAATAAAAGCGAGCACAGCCAAGTATTTCTATTTTCAATGAACCTTATTATACTGTTTTCCCAAACAGCCCTCCCCTAAGCCATTCTCTCCACATGCAAATCTGAAGTGCCTTGCTCCACTACAGCAGAATATGGCCTGGGTTCTGCTCTCGGAGGAGGAAATTAACAAGTCCTTCACCGCCCCATTCACAAACTGACAAAAGGCAGAGCCCATATCTTCATCTGCCAGCACCAGCCCAGTCAGGACAGTTTCCAGAACCTGATATCTGCAGTGGAATCTCCATTACAAGCAAGACATCTCTTGTGGGAGCTAACACGGACATGTGGTGGGGAGACGTAGATGGGTGGCCAGAAACACAGAGAGCCCAGTCAGTCGTTCACTTTGGAGGAAAGACACCATAGTGTTTAAGCTGCTTCCTTAACATTTCCCGGGATATGAATTGGTCATCTAATATTATTCTTTACTACTTCTGATTTATTTTTTCCCAAAATAAGTCTTTTAAAGGCCAGTGAGTGAATGTGTGAGACCTGGCAACCCGAGATCCTTCCTCGGGGTCAACATGGCAGAAAGAAAAGAAGCTCATCCTGAGGGTTGTCATCTGACCCACATGTACATGTACACACACACACACACACACCATATACACTCAAACACACCCACTACACACACTCACCCACCCACCCACTCTTACACACACTACATACACCATATGCATTCACACAATACATACATACACACCACATACACTCACACACACCCATTCATAAACACACTACACATGCTCACACACCATATAAATTCTCTCTCACCCACACATACACCCACCTGTGCACACTCACATATACAGAATACATACACTCACACACCACATACACTCACATGCACCTACACTCTTACACACATAATACACACGCTCACATACCATATACACACTACACACACACACCATACATATACTCTCTCTCTCTCTCTCTCTATCTCTCACACACACACACATACACACACACACTCATATATATGCACACACACACAGAGTTTAAAAATGTGAAAAGTTTTTCAAGCTGGATTCTAAAATAACTTGTACTATTTTCAAGCCCATCCGTAGCATCTTCTCTTCATTCATAAATCTCATATCATCTTAAGCAATTTCCATTCATCAACAGGGAATGCTTGCTCTTTGGAGTCCAACAGAAAAATAACCCATGTACAAAACACAGCTGACCAGTATGCACATTTGCATGAAAGAATTTTGAAAAGAACAAAATTCCCTTATCCGGGATGGTCTATCTGGAGCCACCAGCCATCGCTAATCAATGGAATTGATAGTATTAAATGGATTATGAGAGTCCTACATTTTAAATTGCCCCAATACCATCATTTTTAAAAGAATGATATCTATCATCACTTTTGTTCCTTTTAGGCCATCTCTAGAAATATTTTAGCTTCCCTGGTATTTTTTTTTCTAAATAGAAATAAACCTAGTTGCCAGAGGCTTGGATTATTACTTGATGTGAAGTGAATATTTATAGCTATGTCATTTCACGATCCTTTCCTGAATCTAATGCCTTTTCTAAAATCCAGGCCCTCCCAATATGCAGCTGTCAAACAGTATTAATACCACCTTACTGGGGAGCATTGCTACTCTAGTCCCTTTTATTAATGTCTATTCCACTAAATCTCAACACCTTACAGCAATCTCTCTCGCCTCTCTGCTACCATGCAGCCTCATATCTAACTTGCTCCTTCTTTAAAGCTAAGATCATCAAATACTCCTACTTTCACTAGCATACCCAGTTTTTTGGGGTTTTGTTTGTTTGCTTGTTTTGTCTTTAAGCCCTGTTTTGTGGTCCCAAGAAAGAGCTTCAGAACTAATAAAACATCCTGTTTCCCTAGCAGGAGACACAGTTCATCCTGCAGCACCCTCAAAGGCTCCTGAGCCCACACTGAGGGCTGATCGTTTTTTTTTTTTTTTTTTTTTGGATTTTGTGAAGCTAATCTTAGCAGCCCACTCAGGTTCTCCTCCAGACATGAGCCCTTTGAGAAAGGCCTTTCCTGGCCGTGAGGAAAGCTCCAGTGTGGTGTGGTTCTGCCTCCTCACCCTGGGTCCTCTAGAACCCAGGTATTTCCTTGGGAACAATTCCTAGGCCAGTACATCTACTTAAGTTAGACACTGTGTCCTTTCTGCCGGACACAAACTGTGCCTCAGATATGAAACTGCAATGTCAGCAGAAAGCCTTCCCGAGATGTACCCACCCTCCCCAACCCCCATCTCACAGTTGACTGACTTGTGGGCCAAAGGTCTCACATGACCAAGGCATCTGATGGACATCATCCACAGCTTCCTGTCAGAAACCCTCTGGACAGAGTGGTCCACATTTCTTGCATGTAAGTTTAATATAATCATCCATCTTTGGGGCCCTGTTAGCACTCCCTGTCACCTGGAGTGGCTCCACCTTATAGGTAGCTTGGCTATCACAGCACGCTCACTGAAGGGCACCAAGTAGTGACTAAAAAATTACAAAGCAGTCAAAACAGTATCAAATGTGTGTCCGATGACGGCGTAGAACAATCGGGAGAGCAGTTTAAGGGTCAGTGTAAGAGTGCTAGCTTCCTTTAAAACCACAAATGAACAAACAAAACCCCAAAGCCTCAACACCTGAAAACATGGATTAATCCTTTGAAATTATAACTTGTTTCAGGGTTTCTCTAAATGCAAGCTTCCTTAAAGCCTAATGCAAGGGTATTACATTTCCATGGAATTTAGCATATCGTTGAGGGGGGCGGTATTCCATTTACACGGTATCATTGGGGAGGCTCTGTGCAGGTTTTTGATCAGGTACAGATTGGTTCTCAGGAAGATGACTCAGCTGGTGCATGTGTAAGGTCAAGAAGGACCATCTCTTTTCACCCCTGCCTTCGTAGCTCCCCACAAATGGAGTCTAGAGTTTGCTTACAACAGGCAAGCAAGCTTCTCTCAAGCGACATCCCCAGCCCCGGTAGTCTTTCTATTGTGCCTTTCTTACTACTTCCTCACTCTGACAGAAAAGGTGAGGACACCTGAGATGCCTCATCCAGCAGTGGATGGAAACAGATGCAGAGACCCATAGGCAAACATCAGGTGGAAGCAGGCTGGGGGTAGGGGTATGGGGGGCTGTATTGGCTGGTTTTGCGTGTCAATTTGACACAAGCTGGAGTTATCACAGAGAAAGGAGCCTCCCTTGAGGAAATGCCTCCATGAGATCCAGCTGTAAGGCATTTTCTCAATTAGTGATCAAGGGTGGTAGGGCCCATTGTGGGCGGTGCCATCCCTGGGCTGGTAGTCTTGGGTTCTATAAGAAAGCAAGCTGAGCAAGCCAGGAGAAGCAAGCCAGTAAGTAAGGTACATCCCTTCATGGCCTCTGTATCAGCTCCTGCTTCCTGACCTGTTTGAGTTCCAGTCCTAACTTCCTTTGGTGATGAACAGCAATGTGGAAATGTAAGCTGAATAAACCCTTTCCTCACCAACTTGATTCTTGGACATGATGTTTGTGCAGGAATAGAAACCTTGACTAAGACAGGGGGGCTTGTGGAAGAGTCGGGAATCGGATTGATCAAGTTGGATGTGTCAAGTATACCACAAAAAGACCTACAGAGTCAACTAACCTGGAGCCATGGGGGCTCACAGAGACTGCACCACCAAGTAAAGAGCATGCAGGGACTGGACCTATACCCTCCCTGCGCACCACCCCATTTGTAGCAGATGTGCAGCTTGGTCTTCATATGGGTTCCCTAACAATTGGAGCGGGGCTGTCTCTGACTCTTTTGCCTGACATCAGACCCCACCCCCACCCCCCTGCCACGACCTGGACTGCTTGGTTGAACCTCAGTGGGAAAGTTGGTCCTGCCTGGAACTAGATATCCCAGGGTGGGTTGGTATGGGGTGGGAGGCAGAGGTTCCCCCTCTTTGGGGAGAAGGGGAGGGGTAATGGGTGTACAGATTCATAATGGTGGGACTGGGAAGACAGAAAGAGGGGCTGTGATTGGGATGTAACATCAATAAAAAAGTTAATCAGGGAAAAAAGTATTGGGCCCCCTTAAGAACAGCTACACATTACAACCAGCCGGGATTGCCAAGCCACACACTCACTTTCCCTGTGCACCCCACCCCCGTCCCCTATGTCCCTGCCCATTCCCAAGTCATCCACAGCAAAGCTAATTAATGTGAGCGTGGGAAGACTGTGACGACAGCCACACCCAGGAGGTTGGTGAGCCAGAGACAATTTCTGGGAGATCAAGTGTTTCCACAGTCATCCCTTTAGACTGGATGGTATCTTTTGTCATGCTATTTTAAATGATTTTCATAGTACTGATTTCATAAGTTGAGGCAGGGTAAAAAAAAAATCAAAAGAAGACAAGACCTCTTGGCTTGCTCGAGGACTCCAGTGTTCTTAAAACGAAAGTGACGGCAGCACACCAGGATGTGGACACAGAAACCACATTTGTTTCGTTTGATTTGTTTTCTGTTTGTTTTTCTTTCACTGTGTTCATTTCTCCATGTCAATTTTTTGTTTTTTGGGTTTTTTTGTTTTTATGGAATCTTTTGAGTTTCAACAAGGAAAGATCTTTGCAAATTTTTCCATATACATATACCTGGAATATTGGTTTTAAAATTAAAAAAATAAATTGAAACGAAGAGATCAACAACAGATAAATACCTCATCCTTTGATACTAGAATCAAGGCGATTGAGAAATAACAATTTCATTACAATTCTTTCCTTCCTTTCAAGTGATTTCATAAATCTGTTAGAAAACAAATTGGTGATTCTTGCTTGTTTGCTTATTAAGAACTCTCTTTTGTATTCCTAGAAGACAATTGCCTCAAAATGCCCAAATCATTTAGGTTATTCTTTAACAGCAAAGGACATTCAGAACTGACTCATATTGAGTATACTGATTATTTTACCCCACAGTTAATAATGGTGGGTCCATAATGATACCCTTTAAGAAGTGTTAATCAGACAATCTATGTTTCAAAATGAAAGTCCCAATAGCTGGTTCTTGTGTTACCTGCTTGCCTTGGCCAGATTTTTATGCCCTTCACTGTGCCAAAGGAAGAAGGTTGACTCCACTTAACAGGAGAAGGTAGGAAACTCCAGAGTAAGAACTGCACAAGCTTGTCTGCTCAGAGCATGTGGCTGGACGTGTTTAGCAATGTGATACATGCAGATTAGGATGGCAATAGGAGAGGAGCTATGCTGGAGGGAAAGCACCCCTGTGATGATCCAGGGGGGATGGAGAGCAGCCAGAAGGTGCTGGTTAGCTATATCACCTTGGAAACTTCACTTCTTTCGGCTTTGTGTTTTGAAGGTATCAGGTGAAAGGCTGTGTCAAGGACTGGCTTCCCTTGTGTTCTTAGGCACAGAGAACAGTGCTGGACGTTATAACTGCCATGTATTCTGTAGAAATAGAATCACTCAGTCTGGCATCTGGTAACAGAACACATCCTTCCCTATGGCTCCATGTGATGAGGCGGACTGTTTCATCCGACAAAGCACAGGGAAGTGCGACCTGGAATTAACAAGACTGTTCCTTCCTCTTCTTTCTCCCACCCTTGAATGGTAGATTTTTCCTAAGTTGTTTCCTAACGGTGCAGCTGCCCTCTTCAGCAACTGATCTACTCCCAGGCTCTGGAAATTGGTCTTCTATTTTTACTTTCAAATACTGCTCGCCAGCCCAAATTTGCTTTCCTATCCTGAAACCATCTTCCTTGATCCTTGACTATACGTCTGTGGGTACCTGTCACAGCCATCTCAAATTACACTTATTCACATCAAGCTTCTTATTGGTTCCTTAGTAGGATACCTGCTTTCCCATATGACATCATCACCAACTCCCTCCATAGGCAACGTGAGTTTATTAAAAACCTTTCTGTCTTAGTTAGGGTCACTATTACTGGGATTAAAACATCATGACCAAAGGAAGTCAGGACAGGAACTCAGATAAGGCAGGAACCTAGAGGCAGGAGCTGATGCAGAGATCATGGAGGGAAGCTGCTTACTGGCTTGCTCCTCGTGGCTTGCTCAGCCTGCTTTCTTAGACACCCCATCAGCTTAGGGTTGGCATCACCCACAGTGGGCTGGGCTCTAGCACATGAGTCACTAATTAAGAAAATGCCCTACAGCTGGGACTTACTGAGGCATTTTCTCAACTGTAGCCCTTTCTTCTCCAGTGACACTAGTTTGTGTCAAGTAGACATAAAACTAGCCAACAAACCCTTGGAAAACATTCCATGTATGACTGCCAGAATCCTACACAAAACATGTACAACTACTGTATAGCTGAGCTTTTCTTTCTCTCTTTTGTCTTAAAAAGAGTGGATTGCTTTCTTCAGAAACTGCCTTATTCTAGTGCTCAGTGTACTTGCTGTGAATTGAAGATAACCCTCCTATCTCAGGGCACAATTAGTGACCAACACTTGTGATTGTTTATAAATGTCTATGCTGCTATTTGAGGGGAACACAATCTTCGAATCTTGCAATAATACTCAGAATTCATGTCGTCTGCTCCCTCTGGGCTAAGTTAGAGGACGCTTCCACATAAGTGATCTCACTTATTTGGAGGTGACACCACAGCCTGAGTTGTGCCTCACGCTGTGATCTACAGTGTACAGCTCACTTGGCAAATAAGTACAGTACAGAGAAATAAAGAAAAGTCCAGGATCCGGCAGGAAAAAGAGCTTCAGTTCTTAAGAATTAAATCCCCATGAAAAATACACAACTGTAAAACCATAGAAAAATCCTGGCCCATGTGTTTTCTGCAAGCCCAGACCATGGTGGTGGCCTCGTGTCCCAGTAAAATGGCAGGAAACACGCCTGGTTAACACCACCGAGCCAAAGGACAGGGGCTGTGTGCAGGGAAACCAGGCCAGGTCAGGTGGGAGCTCCACAGAGAACAGCAGCTTTCTTCGCCTCCTGCTTTGCACTCAGCCAACAGACCGCCATCCTTTGCGAGTTCTTTCCATGCCACTAAACACCATCCACCGCGCTACTTGAATCATAGACTCGTTTACAGGCCTTTCCTCCCAACACGGCTTTGCTTATATTTTAATGGGGGAATGACATTTTTGGGGAGGATGGGGGAGACTTGTCTGTTTTGTTCACTGCCTAGCCTAGCTCCTCACATAGAGCCCATGTTCAATACATTTTTATTAATGAGCTAGTGGTGGGCGTCCCTTGTAATGGACTGTCTTTACAGGCACTGGTTCCGAAGAGTGTACGTAAAATATAAAGTTGAGAAATTACTTTAAAAGCCAAAGCAGACCCCTCCTGCATTGAGAGGAAAGTCTCTCACATAAAGCCAGGTGTCTTGCATGTTGCCTGTATGTGAGGGGAAGGGGAGAAATGAGGCACCCTGAACACCCCTCAGGTTTATTTCTGGTGCTTCCGGTGAGATGATTCATAGGGACGCTGCCATTTCTGACTATGAAGAAACAGGCAAACCAGCTTGTTTCTCATTCATCCGAGGCAGCAAGAGCATCAGAAAGAAAGGCAACATATGGACCAGATGTGAAAATGCAAAGACTTCTCCAGCTTGGCTGTGGGTGAAGGAAGACACAAACATGGGGTCTGTAATCCTCAGCGCAGGCTCTCCCTAGCATGTCCCCTCTCCGCCTGTCAAGGGGGTGATGCCACAGTAAACGGACTGTCTGCTTCGAGACTTTGTATCTAGTAGCACATGAAGAAACCACTTAGTCATCCCATCCACAATAAATCCACAGCCAGGTCCAAAACTGGCCCTCTTGCTACCTTGTAGCTATCATGATGATTCCCATCCTCTTGGCCAGGGATTAAGCTGTTCATAAGCTGTCCACAGTTGGAATGCATAAAGTACAAGGAGCCTACTCATTGCACCCAGAAAATTGTCTACAGATGCGTCAGAAGCTAAAACTTTAAGTAAAGAGGGGAACAGTAAGTCTTGATACAGTTACTGTTTCTGATACACCAAAGTGCACAAACTGCATTGTTCCTTAGAGCAATGTAAATCATGGGTCATTAAGACGCACGCAATTAGGAGGCACATGCTTAATCGCAACTCATGGCAAGGAAGGGAGAGATCATGAATCAGGAAAGTCAACTGCAGGAAATAAGAGGCGGTGGTGAGAAGGAACCCATGGACTCCGAAGCCCCAGAGTCAGGGTCCTAATACCATCTTTGCATCGGCCATCACAGGGAGCCCCAAGTACCACAATCGCTTTGCTGTCAAAATACATTAATGAGGGTAAGATCTGAACCCAGAACACTAGGTACAGACTCATGAATTCTAATAAACTATAGACCCACTCTGTCCAAACTGTCACTTCATGTGCATGAATCACTCCCCATGTCCTCTATACACAATGAGTGCTTTGATTTATTTGTGGATCTACTCTGGTAGAGACTGACTCTGCCTCTCCATCATTAGGCCTGACCAAGGACAGAGGCAACCATAGTTACCATTCGGATATGAATTGTTTCACAGAAGGATTCATGTACTGAAGGCATGTACCAGCTGTTTAGACACAGCAATAGGCAATGCCTACGAGCCAGGCTGGTGGCATGCACCCTCAGCACTCCTGTTAGAAGTCTCAAAAAGATGGCCACATGTCAGGGGGGTGTCTTGGCTAGGGTTCTATTGCTACGAAGAGACGCCACAACCACGATAACTCTTATGAAGGTAAACATTTCACGGGGGCTGGCTCACAGTTCAGACGTTTAGTGCATTATGGTCATGGTGGGAAACATGGCAGCACGCAGGCAGACATGGTGCTGGAGAGGCAGCTGAGAGTCTGTGGCACATTTCCTCCAACAAGGCCACATCTACTTCAACAAGGCCACAACTCCTAACAGGGCCACTCCCTATGGGCCCCACGGGGGTCACTTTTACTCAACCCCTGCCCCCTGGGAAGGACAGAGCATGAAGCTGGAATTGTTGTCTTTTCAGCATTTGGGAAGAAGTTGGCTTTGATTCATACCAACACAGAGGCCACCACAGTTACCCTATGGATATGAATTGTAGCTCTTGAAGGGTAAACCTTCTCCCCTCTCTTCTTGCTTGCTACCCATTGTATGGTGGGCACCCGAGCTCGACTATACTCTCCAGTGATCCCTGTATTTCATGACACTCTGCATAGTCACAGCTCAGGAAAGTGTAATCACTAAAAGTGTAATACAAAATAAATCCTTACTCCCTTATGCTGTCCATAGCAATGAACCGCTAATACAGTATTGTGTTAGTATGTATCTGTGTATTCATAGGTGTGTTAGAAGTCTTCAGAATTAGTTGTGTAAGAACCAAGGAAAGGGAAGGTCTTACGCCTGCGCCTCTCTCAGAAGAAATCTACACTTAGTCAATTCGCAAAGGATTCTAGGAGCTATTTCTTGTGTTTCTGAGTTCATTATCACACCTTGAAGGTCACCTCTCCTTCACTTGAAACAGCAGCGGTGCCCACATATTTTACCTTTATTTCCATAAAGATAACATGAACTGCCCCTTGGAGATGTTCTAC
Source organism: Mus minutoides (assembly GCA_902729485.2). NCBI lineage: Eukaryota > Metazoa > Chordata > Mammalia > Rodentia > Muridae > Mus > Mus minutoides. The sequence continues at coordinate 19,170 of CACVCL010019202.1, read as the reverse complement.
AAACACTTTCATCACTGATCACTGCCCAAGGAAACAAAAAGAGGATGGATTTCAACCTTCTAATGATGCCTAAAGGGGAAAACCCGAGAGGCTCATAAAAATGGGAAAGTTGAAGAAGTGAGGGAAAGAGACAAGCAGTTAAATGAGGGAAACATTCAAAAGGGAGGCTGCCCCTGTCCTCAGGCATCTCAGTAAGTAATTGTGTGAGCCACCTCAAGGCAGCAAGCCCAGGGCCATCTTGTATACTGGGTGCTCGTTGGAATGGGACAGCCACTGGAGGCCAGCCGAGTCTCAGGAGTAGTCCAGGACTTTGGCCCCTCTGGATGTGATCTCACCTGATGACCAAAGGCTGCCAGACACCTAGAGACATCCTAAAGTAGGGAGGACTAACCTGCAGGAGGCCTGCTCCAAGTGCTTCTATAGCTAGGACAGAGTCTGTGACAACAGCAATAAAAGCTCTACAGAGAATCTTAGTGGTCAGAATAGAAGCAGGTCACAGCCATGATCCACAGGTCAAAGTGGAAGGGAGGAGAAGCCAAAGTTGGTGATGATGACAATGATGATGACGGCAACAGCAATAATAATAATAATAAAGCTGGTCAGATGGGGGGACTTCGAATTCTGAAAGTTACCCTGTATGTCATTCTCAACACTGTCCCCATCACCGGCACGGCTTGGGTCTTGAGTGCTGAGAAAGGGCTAAAGCACAATTTCTCATTGAGTTCTCACAGACTAGCTTCCTGGAAAGAGCCTAGGTTTAGTAAGGTAAAGCTCGTACCAGAAATAAATGTATGTGTTCAAAATGGACAGCACAAAGAGTCGACTCAGCAGCATTGTGAAGTGATGGCCAGGATGAATTGACACACCCTCTGCTATTCCTGGTTCCCTCAGACGCTGGTGAAAATTAAGATGTCCCCTCTACACAGTACAGTGGTATCTGCCATCACTACTAGGTCATCACCAGATAGCGCAGATCTCTGGAACTTGGTTCTCTTGGGTTCCTGCCCTCTAATCTACATTCCCTTTATCTTCCAGACTTGGAGACCTACTGGGGTGCTTCCTGCTGCTAGGAGTTTGATTTTGGTTGTTGTTGTTTAAATGCCACAGATGCACAGCAGGGTTGTTGAGTATTAAATCTGCCTGTTTTATTTCTGGAACACTGGGTATATCACAAAGACCCAAGTGTCAAAGACCTGGTCCTCTAGATGTCAATTATCAAAAATGCGAGGATTTCTATGAGGTATGGCTTTGTGGGAGATGCTCAGGTCACTGGGTGTGTGCTCTCCAATGTAGTTGGACCACACCAGTCTATTCGTCTCTCTGTTCCACGACTCATGACTGGAGTGTCTCTCTGCTCTATCACACACTCATGACTTTTCCTCCCTCCATGTTTTTCTTTCTTTATTCGGATTATCGGAGGTCAAACGTAGGGTCTTCTAGATGGCATGCAAGTGCTCTTCCACTGAGCTATACTACCTGATGCCAGTCTCAGAACAATGGGCTCACGTGTAGGAATATCCAAAGCTACAAAAGTAATGGTTTTCTTGTTATAAATTGGTGATTATATCAGCTAAGTAATTATAGTCACAGAGAGCTTGGCCTGATATTCTTAAGATTCATCCATGCTGTAGTAAGTACCAGGACTCTCTTCTTTGAGGCTATCATTCCCAGTATACAGTGCATCTTCCCCATCAGATCCCCCATTGATGGACACGTAGGCTAATACCATTCCCTACCTTTCATCAATAATTCTGCAATGGACATGGCAATGAGAAGTCTCTCCCACTGATTTGCTTTGTTCATGTGGTTTAGATAAGGGATTACCAGATTATATCACAACATTGGGACTTTCTATGCTATTTTGAATAATGATACCATTTTCCATTCCAACCTACAGTGTCAAGGGTTCTCACCCCCCACCACCACATTCCTGTCATTCTCTGAACTAGGTTTTCACGGGACGTTCAGGAGCTTGCTTGATCCAAAGGGAATCCCAGAAGGATGAGACATTGGGCCCAGGCCCAGGCTAATGTAAACCGCCAGCACTACACCCACCGCGTACAGGAAGAAACAAAATTGGTGATCTGTGAACAGAGCCGCAAAGTAATGGCTTAATTTTCCTTTGAAATATAATAAAATGTCTTTTAAGTAGGAAATTAAAGACTTTCTTGGCATAATCCACAGCACAGGGCAGCTCTGGAGTAAATTTACACCCTGTCCTTCCCGCTCCCCACCCCCTTCCTTTGGTGTTCCATTATCAATCCCTCAGCGGGGCTGGGATTTCAGCATTAGTGCTCACAGACAGAATTGGAAATAACAGCATTCCGCAAATCCCTGCGCGCTCCTGCTGTCAACCCCTTCTCCCCCATCACATGCAGATGCCTCTGTGTTGTTGCAGATTAAAGGTAATTCTCGGTCATTACTGGTGTCATTTATCACCTTCCCTGCGTGTTTCTTTTGTGCAAACCTTTAGGAAGCTTCACTCATTTGAGTAAGTTCAGGCTCTAAGTGGAGAATGAAGCTGTGGCCTTTCTTTTTCTTTTTCTTTTTCTTTTTCTTTTTCTTTTTCTTTTTCTTTTTCTTTTTCTTTTTCCTTTTCTTTTTCCTGGGCAGTACTTCTAGGTGTTTCTTAGGATACAGCCCCTCTCACTGCTGCGATGATGACAGTCGGGGCCAAGCTTGTCGGGAGACAAAAGACAAGGCCATCTATCACCATTATTTGGAAATCTCATCTAGCGAAGGATTTATGATCTGCCGGGGTTCAGAGGAGATTAAAAGAAAACAAAACAGAGGTTGAATAAAGAATGTCTGCTGGTGCATGAAGACAAGAGGGATTTCAGAGGAGACCCGAGGTGATTGGCATGCAGTCAGACGTGCCACAAGACACAGGACACTGTGCCAGAGTTAGGGACTGTTAAGTGCCGTGGTTGCATCATTTGAAGAGCGGCCCACCTCTGGAGCATCTGATGTGGACAGGAGAGCGGGGCATGCATACAGAGCTGTGGAACCAGACTCTTACGGTCAACAAGCTAGCCTATAAGTCAGACACAATGACAGCCCCATGCCTCAGCCTTCCTAGCTTTCCATGAAGTGGTTGTTAAGATCTTAAGCTAAGATGTAAAGCTAGAAGCTCCTCCCCATTAGGAAGTAATCAGCATTGGGTAAATGCTAGGCTGACCTCCCCAAAGCCACCAGTGACCTACTCTCATTGATTTGGCAAGAAGGGTAGAGAAGTTACTAAGAATATTTACAATAGCCTCAGTACAGAGGTGGTACTGGAGTATGGCTCATTGCCGCACGTGTTGCCATGCCAACGGCATTTCTCTAGTCATCCTAGTTGTTAGAGAGAGCCAGGTCTTGAACTTGACAGGCAAAGCCTCTGTCTTAACTGGTTATCAGACTGGTGTCTTAAGGGACACTTGTAGCCTATAAATGCACTGGTTTCGCCTGAGTGGAATTTAGAAATGACTTAGCTGCATAGCTCACTACAACTTGCGCTTCTTTTAAATGACACACACGTGGCTTGCCTTCGAGAATTACAAGCTCACCTCACCTAGTGCCTACAGTTTTGTATGGTTACTCTCGGGGGGACTGAACAACAGAACCTGCCTCTTCTAAATGTGGACCAAATATGTCCCAGAAATCCCCAGTGACTTAGCAGGCTTCTTACATTCACTGTAACTTGTCTGAATCTTATAGGGACTTAAGATTCTTGTCTCCTTTACACAAACTTATTATAGGCGCCCTTGGGTGATGCACCTCACAGATACAGTTTCTTCCTCTTACGATGTAATTTGATGAGATACACCCCTCTACAGCTCCTTCTGGGACCCCCAAGTTACACAATGGAGTCCCTTTTAAGAACCCACTAAGTCCAGTCTCTGCTGCCCACATACTCTTGGCGATGTGGCCTTCACTGGAGGGTGGTCCACCCACCTGGGGCTGCCCTCTTGAAGAAAACGGATTGGCCCCCTTCAGCAATTATTACTTCCCGATAGCTGCTGAGATAGGGGCGGGCGCTCATGCCCTCTTCTCCTCTCTAGGCTGGATTCTTGTTTTGCTTGAGCTTATACAGACCTTGCACGTGACACCCCAACTGCTGTGAATCCACACATGCAACTGCCCTCAAAGGCACTGTTTCCCTGTGGCCAACTCCTGCTCTGATCTTCTTTCTTACAAGCTCCCTTCCCCTTTTAGTGCATCTGTCAACCCTCACTAGAGAAGCTTCCCCTTGCAGTCGACAGTGATCCACACAGACACCCACAACTGCCCAAGGTACAGAGAGTCAGAGACTCTACAGTGCTTGGCCTGAAGAAGACATCTTTGGTCTTACAACCTCTCCTCCCAAGGCACAGGCGTCCCCAGGGAAGAAGAGCTGGAAAGAATGGAAGAGTCAGATGCAGCTTTTAAAGCTCCAAACTGATCCAAGGAGGCGCTCCTTCTGGTAAACTGCGCACCTGCGAGTGGCCCTACTGTGCGCAGAACTTCCAGGAGAACCACAGGTTTGCTCTAAACCTTACATAAAATGCTTCCTTCTTTATCAGTTTCGTTAGGGACAGGGAAAGCCCATGCTCGCTCTTCCTCACACTACAGCTATGTCAGGGAGGTACCATGAGTCATGAGTAAGTTACTCGGGTGTGGAAGATGAAACATTCTGATTAGAAGGATGCTTGTGAACAGATGACAAATGTAGGGGGTGATGTGATTGCAGTCAAAGTCTCCATACTCATACACGTAAGCACTTACTATCTCATTTCACTACCTAAACTCTCCTCACCTCTGTCTCTTTTCCTCCGCATTGGAAAGCCACTTACAGCTCTGGTGGCACCACTGAGAGCATTAAAGTAACATCCATTGTCAAGACACTTTACTGCCATCTGCTGGTAGAAACGTGCCATTACTCAACACATTCTCTGGCTAAGATGTGAATGGTAACCATCCATCAGCTCTGATTCCAGACAGTGTCTGACCACTCCCAACACCCTATGAGCTCTGAGCATCTCCACGAGGGGGAGCAACAGTTGCTACAAGCTTTGTTGTTTTGAAGAAAGAAAGAAGTTTAAGAATAACTTTCATACTCAAAACAGAGTGGAGTTTCTGCGAATTAATTATCTCTTCCCCCAGAGCGCTTTATTCCGTCCTGTGGTTGTGAAAAACCAGGCTTTGAATTCTATTCCGACCTGACTGTGCTAGAAGGGACATGGGGATGCTATATCGTCATAAATGTTTGATATGACTATGATTTTACTGCTACTCATATCTGGCAGAACCAGTTTCTTCAGCCGACAGTGAAGAAAACAGAGAATGCCTACCAGCAAGGCTTGTATTACTGTCGGGTGGAATGCTTGGTACAGCACAATCAACAACAATATTAACTGCTGTTGACTCCGGAGGTGATATTAATTATTGATGCTGTTTCTGTGATCTCACGTTCTTCCCAATGTGCAGAGACATTGCTATTCTAGTTTCCGTCTTACAATCACCGTTATTGAGACGTTTCTATATCACAGAAGTAGACCAGATTCTGATTCTGTAACTCTGCGAACAGGTACCCTGTGGCCAAGGGTGGAGCCAGTGCCAGGCTTAAACTAGTTAAGATATTTTGCTTTCACACTTGAACTCGGCCTGATGCCTCTCTGGATCCTGGAAGTCTTATGGAAGGCTGTTGCTGCTACTGTCTTAATGCCATAAAAGAAATGGAAATCATAGAGTAAGGACACATAGAATGGCTTATTGGTCCTCTATCTACATCACTGTCCTATTGACGTCATGGCGACTTCAACAGGAGAAACATACTAGCTAAGAGAATCCGCTCCTGGAACGAGCTGAGTTGCTGAACGCAGAAGGGCACAGCGCATGTGCAGAAGACCCTTACGAGCCGGAGAGGACTCTGCTCAAAGCACGGTGCTGACAGAGCATGCAGCCCAAGCCTTTTCTTCCTAGCATCTGTTTATACAAATTCTGACCAGGTGGCAAACTCTTCCCCTCTGCTCTCAAGCAACAGGATACGGGGCAGAGAACACCTGTTCCAAAACTGCACTGATTAGCTGGAAGCTGGCAGGTATAGCAAGGGCTGAGGGCCACATGGCGGGAGAGGATCCTGCTGCCTTGTCAGCCCTTGGCTCTGCTCCTGATCTTGGCTCTAGTCCCTGTCGGTGGCTAATGGGATTGATCCACAGGCATAAATCTTTAAGCTCCTGCTGGCAAGTGCGACGTTATCTTATCCAAGGCCACCGCAGTGTGCCGCTGCTATCTAAAGGCAAATGTTTCCAACTTGGAGGAAGGTACTGGAGGTGCAGGTAGGGGTGTGATGCCATCCGCTCTCACACAGCTTCCGGGGAAAGTGTGTCACTCAGGTGACTATGGACGCACATGTGAATGAATGCCTTTTGTGATTTATGTATGCGGGTTTGCTTAGAGAAGGTAATGCTAACCAAGTCAGCACGCGCTGGTTGGAGGAATAGAAGCAAAACTCCCAAGGGAAACTTAGGGGAGCAATAAATAGAGGGGACGGTGAGGAACACTGTGGGAGAGTATCTTAGATAAGGGAGTGTGTGCAGGATGGAGGAGACCGAAGCTCCGTGAAGAAGAAACAGCGTGCAGCATGGGAGTTTGGAGATGGGGTCTGAAGGGAAAGGACAGAGCTCAGGGAAGAAGGGACGGAAGAGCCAAGTCACCATAGCTAGCAATGTGGGAGGAGCAGGTGAGAAGCTGGTGTGTCCTTGAAAAACCCCATCTGGACAGCCAGCCCACTGCTGGCGCGTGCGCTGGACACTCCTTAGGGTGTCTCAGCCATGGTCCCTCAACCCAAAAGGCATACACATTCCGGCCCGGCCCTTTTAGTTTTCTAAGGATAGAAAACTCTCTCTCTCTTAGCCGGGCATGGTGGCACACGCCTTTAATCCCAGCACTTGGGAGGCAGAGGCAGGCGGATTTTTGAGTTTGAGGCCAGCCTGGTCTACAAAGTGAGTTCCAGGACAGCCAGGGCTATACAGAGAAACCCTATCTAGAAAAACCAAAAAAAAAAAAAAAAGAGAAACTTAGAAAATAATTATAGAATGTTAGAGCCAAGGAAGGGATGTTTGGAAGCTTGCAACCGATGGAGTTTGGTGTGTGCTCGAAACTGCTCAGGAAATGAAGGTTTCAGTGAATCTTCTAATTTCAATGGTTCTTAACTCCCACTCCCTGGAGGTTGCTCTGGGCTTTGTACAGCAACCCTGTAGCTCTGAACTGAAGAGTCCACTCATTGTGAATGTGAGCATGAATGTAAATCTAGTTTATTAAGCATGTGTTATGCTCTGTGAACAGTTGTGAATGATGGAAGCAGGGATGCGCAATATATCAAGAAAAACAGAAAAGGAATGACTGGACCTTTCGTCATCGCAAGTAGAAGGGCCGAAGCTTAAAGACATATTTATTTTTATTTTATGTGCATGAACATTGAGCTGGCTGGAGTGTCTGTGCAGCACATGTTGTATCTACCGCCTACGAGACCAGAAAAGGGAAGCAGATACCTTAGAACTGATGTTACAGAGCGTTCTGTGCTGCCACGAGGGTGCTGGGAACCAAACTCCGTCCTCTACATGAATAGCAAGTACTCTTAACTGTTAAGCCATCTCTGCAAAACCCAGGACTGAATTCTAAAGGGTAGAAAGATAAACACAAAAAACAAAACAAACAAATAAACCAATTTTTTTCTTCCTCCCTCCCTACGTCCTATTTTCTTTGCATCAAGAGAAGGATAAAAATAGCCCTGGGCTTTTGCTGACTTCTGAGGGATGTGGAAATGGATAAATACATTTGGGTGTGTCAAGCTTCTGAAGTTCCTTGGGGGAGAATCCGCAGGTTTTAATTTCATAATAACAAGCTACTTGTTAAGCTGTTGCTCCTCTAAACACATCATAAGTATCTTCAAACCGAGGTCAGAGCAGGTCACGTGCCCATTGGCAAACTTCTGCCAACTCACCTGGCCCTTAGCCTGGTGCTTATCTGGGGCTCAGTGTGGGCAAATACTGAATCTGAGTTTATTTAGGTTGAGTGGTTTGAGCTGGAGGTATGATGTCTTCCTGCAGGGAACTTAATAGGGGCAGGGATGGCCCTGATGCCATCTTCCTCTGTCTACTCAAAGCCCCGTTACTCTGTACTAGACTCTAGGAGAGAAGATGAGAGGGAGGGGAAAACAGGGGATATTAAGCTTTTCCAAGCTTGTTACACTTTTTTATTTATTTATTTTTTTGTAGGAAAAACAAAAGTCTCCATGGAAAACATATTGTTCTGATTAGAAAACACACATCAATAAAGAGAAGTAAAATAAAAATAAAAGCCTGTTAATTCTCTCAATATTGATCCAGACAATATATCTAGATTTGCCTGGATTCTAGATGTAGAAAGGTTTTCTCTACATAGAGTTAAACACAGAAAAGAATATCCAAAGTAATGTTTTCTACAATATGTAAAATATTAAGCACTGGGAAAAAAGATAGACATTGATAAATGGGACCTTGCAGTCTCATGATATCAGTCAGATTTTTAAAAAGTCATCATACTGCCATTGTGTACCTGGGCTTGAACACGCACTGGGAAGAACACACCAGAAGTAAGACATACATGAGCAAAGAAACTAAAATCATAAACCAGCCCTTCACGTCCCTTTTTACATGGTTAGTTTTGCAATAGCATCGACTTAATTGGTCATATGTCTCTTTTTAGAACTCTGCAAAAGCTGCAGGAAAAGCTACTGTAATAGATGCTGACATTCTAGTAACAACGTCACTAAAAAAATCTAATGCTGAAGCTATTCAAGCCTCATTGCGCTGGTCATGCAACACAAATTTGAGGAGACTGGGTCTACATGATGGGGACAGACAGGGCAGAGCCCTCCTCCTGCTTGGCCTTAACAAGATACTATTTCCGCCACTTCTATTTATTTATGTGAGGCTATATACTCATAAGAGCCAAATATTAAATGCTGGCTTTGTTCCATTCATAATATTACATTAAAATGTGACCATCAGACACTTGTAACTCACTCTTCAGGCAAATGCATCTCAAGCAACCTGTCAGCAAAGGACCACGTGCTTCTTCACATCACGTGCAACAATGTTTTTATTTACTAATGCTACAGAGTCACATGGTCTTCTTCGGGTTTGCCACCTCTTCTACTGAATTAATCTCTCTTGTTCTCCTGACACCTTCCAGTCCTGGAAATGCCTAGGGGTCTGCTTCCAGGGCAGTAAGTTTTGATCTTTATCTGTAACGGCCCCACAAGTTCTGGGAAAGAGTTCATGAGGCCTTCGTGTGTCTTATAAACTCCAAGAAAACTTGCATTTCAGAGAAGGTGCGTATCCAGTTACTAGGGAATGGGTTACAAAATGTGGCCAGCATAGAGATGGGGCAAGAAAGACAAACTCAATTAATAGTCACCATAGTGAAACAAAGAGGCGGGCAGTATGACGGACACTCACGACCCATTCAAAAGCAAAGGACAGCGTAGGTGGTGGAAAAGGGCAACTTTGTCCCTATAGAAGCCAGTGAGTCATTCTGTTTGACTAGGAGAGGTGAAGGGTCTCCGCTGAGAACAATAAAAAGTAAGTTTGCAATTAAGGAAGAAAATAGTTGACCCTAAGTAACATTGTGAGAACACAATCTTCGAAAAGTCTTGTTTGCCTCCATCCCTTTAAAACGAGATACCGTGAGATGAAAGCAGTGTGATTGAGAATACGGGTTGCATTGTGTCCTGTGTGGGCTGCGAGTAAACAAATTGTCTCATCATAGATGCAGTAGTGAGTGAGTAGGTTATTTAATTACATCGCTGGGCTGTGACTTCCCGGGTGTCCCCCACTCCCAACGCAACAGTGTGGGAAGAAAGCAGAGACGTACTAGCTCGAGGTAGTGGGGAAGAAAAGAGAGGAAAGAGGAGCAGGAGGCATTCCGAGGCATAAGCAAAAGCAGAACACCTTGACCAGGGATGACAAACTGTAAATGTGGACGTGAAACTACGCAGAACCAAGAGCCTGCGGCCAGAGGTTGGCCATGTAAATGCGCATGCCTGTGCGTCGTGGCCTGAAGACATCTGACGTCAAAGGAGATCTGGGAGTTTGGAAAGCCTTCTACAGAACCCGGACCTTAGTGTGAAGGTGAGACACTACAGGAAGCCTTTAAGGTACAGAAGTGGCATGGGAATCCTCGTGAGGCCAGAATGGAGGATGAGAGGGATGGAGAAGGAAGGGGTTCAGCCAGGAAATAGTTCCTGTGCTCAGTGGTGAGGACCAGGAGAGGAGGGGTCAGCAGTGAGGGGGGGCGTGGAGGCTAGAGCAATCTGAACCGCAGGGGCACGGACAGGAAGGTGTGAGAAAGGAAGATGTGAGAAAGGAAGATAGGAGAATCTAGGCTGTTAGTTTGATGGGTATCCGGGATTGTCAAGGTGTTTGGATGCAGATCCACCTAGCAGAGGATGCCTCTGAGCACTAGCCTTTCTAGCCTCAGTGGGCTAGAAAGACTCAGAAAGTTGGCAGTGCCACCCCAGACTGTTGCCCTGGACTGATCAGAAAGGAGAAAACTAGTACAACGCCCAGATTCCTCTCTCTCTCTCTGCTTAACTACACTTGCCTTGTGCACCTAAAAACACAGCCAAGGTCTCTCCACTTCATTTCTCCTCCACAATGGACTGTAGCCCCAAACTGTGAGCCCAAACAAAAATAAACTCTGCCTTACTTGTATCACTTTTGTGAGATTTTATTTTCAATAAGAAAAGAAATAATACGTGCCATGTTGGGTGAGTGGTGAATGATAGGGCTGTTAAATCCAGGATTCAGACAGACTTAGAGAAACATTTAAAGCCAGGCCACAGCTTTTGACACAAAGAAACACCTGATTGGACATGCCAGTGTCTTACTCTGTAGCCCAGGCTGGTCTGGAATTCATTATGTTGCCTACTAGCCTTTACCTGGCAATGATCCTCCTGCCTCAGCCTACCAAGTGCTTGGCTTATAAACATGGGACCCCATGCCCAGCTCCAATGCTTTGAGTAGGTTTTTGGTTTTTGGTTGTTGTTGTTGTTTTTGTTTTGTTTGTTTGTTTGTTTGTTTTTAGACAGGGTTTCTCTGTGTAGCCCTGGCTGTCCTGCAACTCACTTTGTAGACCAGGCTGGCCTCAAACTCAGAAATCCACCTGCTTCTGCCTCCCGAGTGCTGGGATTAAAGGTGTGCGTCACCACTCCTGGCTTGCGTAGTGTTTTTATTTTTCACATATTAAAATAAGTGTGCAGATCCGAAATGATATACTAATACTAATTATTAACCATATATTACTTGCTTATACTATATAACACTTATATAATTGTCACTGATTACCACTCACCATATAAGGGAGAATTAGAAAACTCTCCTAGCAACAGCTGCAGTTTAGATATCCTAACTTGGGGTCTCAAAAGCCCTGCATTTGGAAGTCCCCGAGAACCTGGGGACATTGGGGACAAAGCAGAACCTACTCAGAAGCTTATGCACAAAGCTGCCAGGTGCTTTGGCTTATTTTCTCTTAATAAAAAATTTAAAACAAGCCTTAAAAGGTTATGGTTTATTGGTTTTAAATCCTACAGAGTCAGCATTTCACAGTTTGAGGCATTGATTTTTTCCCCCTTAACTCAGTAGACGAACTGTGTAAAATGAAAGCACTTTTTAATTGCCTTTGTTACAGTTTTCCTGTATGAAAATGCAGGATAAGATCATTTTGGAATCTTAGGATACACAGGAAAGAGGAAACATGCTGCAGTGCTCTCCTTGGCCGCCATTCACTTATTCATTGTGCTGTGCATTTCTTCAATAGCTTTTTCATGTCAAGGGCTCTTTGAGATGATGGACGTATGACAAAGAGCTTCAGTGGTGATGACTGCTGAGACAAGATATCTGGACAGTGCAAATGGTATGGGAATCCTGAACCTTATCGAGGTGACTATAAGATGGGATGGCCGAGTATACATATACCACAGATGTCAGTGTGGCTGGAGTTCAGAGGCAGGCCAAGGCCGGAGAAGAAGGGGGATCTGTAGCAGGAATGGGAGGAAGCTCACTGGTAGGATGGTCGGTGCATCTTTAAGTAGGGCTATGATGACAAGCAAGATCTTGGTGCCTCTCTGAAAACCTCTTTAGGATAGAACCCTCCTTTGAAATTACTGTGCTGCAGGACAGAATTGTGTGCAAGGCTCTTGGTACAAACTCACAGGGCGTTCTGGGAGGCAATGGTCCACACTTGGGATGCGGGTGTAGGCGCGGTGTGGAGTACTTGTGTGGGGATGCAGAGGACTCCGAGTAGATTAAAGTGTTCCTCATTATTATGCTTTGCAGTCCTCTGATAGTTTTGGTGCTGATGATTTCATGAGTTATCATTTGTATTGTTCTTGGTGTATGTGTATGCATGTCCATAGGTATCCATAGGCTTTGCCTCCTGCCCAGTCCTGTCTAAACTCCGAGTAGCGACCTACATAATCCCACCTTGAGGCTTGGCTTTAGATCTTTGACCTCAGAGCTCCCATTCCAGCCCGTGTGAAATTTGTCTCCTGAGTTATAATTCAGATCTTCCGAATAAGTCTCTTCGGTCGTGCCTCAGTTTCTCTTAAGAAGAAAGTCTTGCTTGTCCTACATCTTAATTACAAATATAAGCAACATTTCTTTAAAAAAAAAAACAGCAGCATGAAGGCTTGTCATTTCCCTGCCCGAACCAACCACTGACTGAAAGGTAAAAGGTTCTGTGCATTTCCTCTGGTCTTCTTAGGGACCAATGATGTCCTAAACCATCCTGAGGAGATCTCTCAATTGGGCAACTAGGGGAAGAGACGCTGACAACCCACCCCCTCTGCCTCCTTCCCTCATTGCTCTCATTTACATAATTGAAACCTCTTAAATACCCTTATCATCCAATAACTTCTGACGTTACCTTTCAAGCCTCTCTAATTCTCTGTATTGAAAAAGTAAGTGCCTTCTTTTCAAGATCAAGCATCTATTAATATTACAATGTTAGAGTTCAGAATAAAAAAAAAAAAAGAATTGTTATTGATATCAAAAGTCCACCTGAAACAGTATATGGCATCAGGTTAAAACAAAGAAGGCCGGTCTGGTCTAATTATGCTCAGTGCTGAATGTTAAGGGATGGTCCAGTTTGCCCGGGAGAGGTTGCTGGCAATGTTTAAGATGGAATAAAAGAGGGAGGCACACAGCAAGGCATTCCGTAACAATGGACCTCACTCACTGTCTAAAGGGCATCTTCAGAGGACCCCGTAACTGCCCTTTGAATATTAAAGGTGAGCTGCGTTATATGAGCTCTGTGGCTCCCTGCGGAAATGGCATGTCACACGGTAGGGCACAGGGCTGCCTCAAAGCTCTTTCATATCAACACTAGTATGCCAGACCCCAGTGACTAGCTAGGTGGCAAGTTAAAGGAAATAAAACAATTTAAAGAAAAAAAATCTAGGTCCTGTCTAAAAAGAAACTGTCTACATTTTTGGCATCTAAGGGGGAAGTATCATAATGTTACAGGAATTATGCTAAGGGTTTATGGTACGTGGCTGCTGTCAGTCTACCCAGAAGTTGTATTGAGAGAGTTTAATTTAGAATGCTTGTTCTTCTAGGTCCAGCCTCGGTAAGTCAAGGCTAATTCAGTACTCTCCACTGCTGGTTAAGACATTGTTTAGCAAATAAAACCAACTCTTCAGATATACAAACTTCAGTCTTATTTACTCCTCCCCAAACGCATCAATCAATAAATAGCATATACAATCCCTACAGTTTGCCAGACAGAAGAGCCGGTGGCATGGGTAGGCTCGCTCTGACGAAAGGACGGAGGTGGAGAGGGCTGGTCAACAGCATCGGAAATTAAAGCAGTTTATCAAGCAGGTGACATAAGAGAAGAAGAGTTTTGCAGTGCGCCTGCCTGTGGAGCTGGACGAACTTTTGGCCTGGAACCAAGGATTTGTCTCTGGACCTCCCTGATCATCATGCTCGCTAATGAAACGGCTCATATGTATCCAAGCAGCAACATCAAACAGAATAATCTTAAGAAGGGTGGTAAACTTCCTGGGACAGAGGCAGGGAAAGAAGGCCAACAAAGTTGCTGGCTGATCCCACCAAACTGGAAAGTGGACAGGGCCTGCTACGGCAAGCTACAGGGCACTAAAAATCCATGTAGAGTTTTCGTCTCGAGATTTCACAAGAGTTTAAACATTTCTTGGACAATGATATCATAGGTTTGAAGTTAAAAATCTGATCTGATTATATATTTTACTTGAGAATATTAAGCGAAGTTTGTTTACTTATGTGTCTTAAAAATAAACATGTTTCTGTTTGGTGGATATCCCTCATGGGTCTGATTATTTGTTTTAAGGGTTAGGGTTACAGTTAGGGGTTAAGGTTAGGGTTAGAGGGGAGGTAGGGGTACTGGGAGGAGTGAAAGTAGCAAAAAACTGTGGTCAGGATATAATGTACGTAAAGAATAAAAATAAAATAAATAAATGTGATTCAAGTTCATATATGTACATATCCTTGTTATTTTTTATATTAAAAGGAAATTAAAACAGTGTGATAGGTAGGTAGACACAAGACTATGGATAAATGTGTTTATGCAACTCAAAAAATTTTTGTGGACTCTGCACAAAGATCATCCATGATTAGGTTACACTGAGGCCTCCATTATGGACATGTATGTAAATTGTAAGCTTATGCATTTTCAAGCCTGTATTTACTTTTGCTTCAAACATCTGTCCAAACTACATTAAGATGTAGCTGCTTCCCCCTACTGGATAAAAATGATATCTTTAAAAGTGAAAAACCTATTTTTTTTTTGCTTCAAGATTTTGACACATAAAATAAAGATAATTTTTAAAATTTCTGACACGTTAATATTTCCAAAGCCGGAGGGAAATCAAGTTAAAAGGAAAAGATAATAATTATGAATCAGAACGGGGTGAAAAATAGGTAAAACACTTCCTGAGCATTATCTAATATTGAAAGGTCTTGAAAGATTTCCAAAGTATATTTATAAGTATAAAATGCTCACATACAGGTAGTAAATGGCTTTGGATTCCAAATGGTCCTTATTATGGAGGTGTAATGGCAAGGGGCTGGCTAAGGTCCATCCCTTCCCCACAGTTCCCTGCACCTATTTTGATGGCCAAAACAGAGTGGAGCTGATGGCAGGTCCTGTACACCCACATCTACCTCACTGGGTGTGAAGACGCATGCATTCCACAGCATTGATTGATTAATTGTGTGATTACAGACAGAATCAATTAGTCATGCGATTCTATGGATTCCTGGACCCTTCTGGGATTGGAGGTTGCGTATTACACATGAAATCGAAATGGGCGTTGAGTGGAATGTGTTGTTTTGCAAAGGCCGGGAGCCCAGAATGCCATTCTGCATTAGGGACCTCTGGTAAGTGGTAGTGAGCAAGAACAATACCATTTTAAAAGAATGCAAGTGTCAGAGTGAGTGCCGCTACATCAAAAGACTGGCCAGCTCAAATACAGCAAGCAACTGGCTTAGTGAAATACTTGTTTATAGTGAGCTGTGTTAGTTTTAGGAAGCCTGTTTTCCCAGGCCTTATCGGGTCATCGGATACAAGTTATGTTGGGTTTACAGTAACGGGTAAAATGAAAGCATTCCTGTCATCCTGTACCCAAGCAAACTGAGACTGGGTGTGACGTACTTGACCTGTACTTGACCCCTGGTCTTCTAGAAGGAGCTACACTGCTGTCTTCAACAGGGTGGGGCAGAAGCTGAGGCACCTTGAGACCATCAGAAGGACAGGAAGGTGTGGCTAGACAACAGGTTCTCCTGAGATGACGGTAGGTACCAGCTGCACAGTACAGCCTCCGCATTAGTAGAGGAGGGAGACGTTATGTCAAACAGCTAACTTTGTAATGATGTCTGCATGACTTCACGGGCTGGGGGGGGGGGATACTGGCCTGTGCTGTTCACTGATGCACTCCAGTAGACTACACTGTGAACTCATTATAACAATGCAAATTGAATTAAAGAATGAGATGATCAGGAAGGAAAAGCCGTGAGCCCCATCACCTTGGCTGCCTCTTGGATGCTTTGTGCACACCCGTATTTTCTCCTCCAGAGCTAGTGGAGCTGTCTGAACCAGGGCTGTGTCACCATTTTATACCCAGCCCCTACTTCCATCAATAGCACAGAACAGATGTTTGTAAATGGCACTGAGTGACTACGGAAATAAATCTGAAGGGTTCTTTCACTCGCTGTAGATTTTACTTCTGGGTCTAGAGACATAAATCTAGAAATCTAGGGCTCAGACAGAACGCCACCACCATGCAGTGGTAGTGACTGTGTTAGGTGGTGTACTAATTCTGCACGGCTAGAAGAAATGTGTCCATTCAGAGAAAGTCCAATAAATCTAACACTAATAAGATCCTTTTAAGGATGTAGTGGTCATAAATGTGTTTTATGTGCAAAATTTAAAGACTGTATAAAAATGGTTATTTTAGAACCATGTTTTTATAAAACACAATGAATACAATACTAGGAGTTTCAACACACTCCACATCCAGGTTCCCCTTACTGTCTTATAGCTGAATGGCAGATTTATCAGGATAATGAATGGATGTTGATGCATTATTAACTAAGCTCCATGTTCCTTACATTTCTTTAGCTCTCACATCTAATCTCTCTCCATCCCAGCATCCCTTCCAGGAGACACACCGCATGGTCTTGGCATAGATCTTCCCTGTGGCAGTTTCTCTGCTAGGCCTTGCTATCACGAGATCGTAAAAGTCTTGGACTAGACTCCTCGAGTGGAGTTTACCCAATGCTCAGCCATGAATCAATGGGGATTCTGAGTTGCTGGGAGGAAGAGCTAGGAGAAAGGCAATTCCGTCACACTCTTCCAAGCATACACCTGTGGCCTCAGTGGCAAACCTGGCTGAGGAAGTGTTTGCAGGGTTCTCCAAGGCAGTGTCCTCCCCACTCTCGCTTTCTGCTCTGTGACTTTTGGAAGGAGGCCAGTCGTCATCCGCAACCTATTCTGAAGGAGTGGAGGTTTATGTTATACCTGCCTACAATGTTTTAAGAACACCAGAGCACCCAATTATGCCATAAATGAGAAAACAAACACTGTGATAGAAAATGTACCCTGCCTTTAAAACTAGCTGTGGGAACTCTGAAATAATAGTTCTTGTTGAAAGAAAGAAAGAAAGAAAGAAAGAAAGAAAGAAAGAAAGAAAGAAAGAAAGAAAGAAAGAAAGAAAGAAAGGAAAGAAGGAAGGAAGGAAGGAAGGAAGGAAGGAAGGAAGGAAGGAAGACGGAAAGGAAAGGAAAGGAAAGGAAGGGAAGGGAAAGGAAGGGAAGGGAAAGGAAAGGGAAAGGGAAAGAGAAGGAAAAAGGAAAGAAAAGAAAGTTAGTTCAGTGCCTAAGTCATTTTCAACTAAATTGCCTGTGGTTTTCAAATCCTCCAAAGGCAAGTGGGTCAATCATTCTTCTTTGCCTCTTAGAAACACATTTTGTTCCTGAGGTAAGTTAATATTTATTTGTTAATCTCTTTGAGAGTGTCATTTCTAAACCCAATGAATTTATTTTCTCCCTATATATTAACCTCATATCTAGAGGCAATATGCAAAAAAGCCAATGTGCCTTCCCTGAGAATTTACTGCTGTCTTGACCCCTGAGTTAATGACATTAAATTCAGAGGGAGAAATTCAACCCACCCCTCTCTGTCATGCACGCAGCAAGGCCTTTATGATTAAGGACAATCTTAACATAAATAATGCACGATCAATAATATAGAATACCAAATTGCATTTAAAATATTCATGTCACTCTTCTTAAAAAATAAAACTACAAATTGCGGTCCAGGCTAAGGCTTCAGAAGGTAAAGGCATGCACGATATGAAAGAACCTGATTATTTCACTTTCCACTCTGAAATGGATTCATACAGGAATCTTCCACAGGCTTCCCTGCCTCTCTAGGTTATCAGGAAACTATTGATCGTCATAGTACAAAGCACAATGCTTGGCTCATGTGGGGTAGACTTGTGTTCATGCAATCTTGTTGTGGTTCTATAAAAGATAACTTCTTCATTCTTTAACTACAGTGGGATAACTTACTCGCACAGTAAAACAGCTTGTAGCGTTGACCTACACTCTGGTTATTTGATTTAGAACTCGCTTGCTCAGATCCCTACTTTAAGAAGAGAAATTATAAAAAATACTTGGTTAGAAATGAGATGAGGAACAAAGCGACGGGGAAAGGATCTCAGGAAAGGGTTTTAAAAAAGCAACTTAGAGGGAGAAGTCAGATGTGCTAAGAGAGATTCAGAATTAATTCGTCTCAGCTGCTGTTAGCAAATACATCTCATAAATATAATTTCTCATGTCCATGTCAGAATTAGAAATATATAAGAATTTATGAGCACAATTAAATCATCAAGAGAGTTTTCTGAGCACAGTAATCTTATCTCACCATAGATCAACAGAAGTTTTGGATATCACGAAAATGAAAATTTCCAAAGCCTTGTCATATATCACTAAACAAAATTCACTCTCATCCTACATACTAAATACTGTAGATTTAACACACATTGATGTTCAATATGCTTTTTTTTCCTTAGTAAAAACCTTGAGTTCACACTGATCTAAACACTGGGTAATTTACATATCTTATAAATTAAATGTCTATAATCCAAGGGCTCAATGCATAAGCCATAGATCAACTAAGATTCTACCTGCCAATATTGCACTTTTGGACTTTGGAATAGGCCTCTTTGGGTCTTCTACACTAAATTCCATAGCAGAAGCATGGGGCTAGGATACCTGTACAGTTGTTTTCCAAGTTATATGAACACTCTGATTCACACATCCTAAATGGATAACACAAGTTTGGATCGATATTTGAACAGGACAAGTCTCAGATAGTTTAGGAATCCGGACTCTTCTTTCTCAAAGAAATAAGCAAAACTATCATAACAGTAGAAAGCAACTGAGTTTAGCTATCCACAGACTGAACTTGGCTTATTTATGTCAATGACAAAGATATCAAGAAGTGACAAGCCATTCCTGTTTTTACTTTTAATACTTTTTAAATATTATTTTTCTATATAACTTACTTTTATCTTATGTGCTTTGGTGTTTTGCATGTTTTGTGTGCACGTATGTCTGTGTGAGG